>JADRCH010000232.1:1056420-1152842 GCA_019843965.1 Rhynchomys soricoides | reverse complement strand
CTTCTTCTTCTTCTTCTTCTTCTTCTTCTTCTTCTTCTTCTTCTTCTCCTCCTCCTCCTCCTCCTCCTCCTCCTCCTCCTCCTCCTCCTCCTCCTCCTCCTCCCCTCCTCCTCCTCCTCCTCCTCCTCCCCCTCCTTCTTCTCTTTTACCTCATCCTCTTCTTTCTTTCTTTCTCTAAAGCTGACGGTTATACATATTTACATATAGACAGTACACATGCGTTGTAGCATTCCTGTGTATTTGACATCCTGTAAGCCTTTGGTCCAGTTTTAAGTTTAAATACGCTTCTTGAATCTCTTTATGATGTAATTATTTTTGTCTCCCTCATATCATCCTCTACTTCTTCCTTCCTTCTCACATTTTTAGTTACATGACGTTATTTTTTTTTTTGCTAAAGATTCTAAACTCTTCCAGAAACCCATCCTAATTAATTAATTAACCACGTATTGATAATCAAATGAATTAATTTGTCTTTTTCTCATCTTATACTCACATAAGGCATTTCCTTTTGGTAATTCTCACCAGCATCCATCTACATACATGGATATGCTAAGTGCCTCTTCTTTATCTCACACAGGATGGTATATATGCATAATATGTATATATGTATAATATGCATAATATATAATTTTATGTACATGTACATAGGTATGCATATAGATGTATGATGTACTACCAATGATGTATTAGATTTATCTCTGTAGATTCCATTTACCATGAAAATGCACAGCAATACTCCCTTATCGGTAAGGTGTATCTTTCAAGACCTCTATTGAATCCATGGGCAATGGATTCGATGCATCTAGATAGCCATGCATCAATTAATCATAGTAATATATTCTGACAAATGTATCAGTTCGTTGTTCATTTGTTGTAGGAACACCATAATGTATACTTACACTAACTGAGTTACAACCTCACTAGATAATATCATTTCATGAGACCGCCTTTACATATGCAACCCATTATTAGCCAAAATGTCTTTATGTAGTATATAATATTTTATTCTACATATATCTCTTTTATAGAAATTAATTTATATGTTAGATATGATAGAATACTGACTACAAAAAAAACAGTAATAAAACAACCATACTAAAATATTCTTAGTGTAAAACTCTATGTGAACGTGGTGTCTCTTATGTCAAATGTCTTGCTATACTTGCACCTCTTCTCTTATGACAGGTCCCTTTAGCATATCTAAATTGTCAACATGGTAATTGCCTAAGTTTGGGGACCATGAGAAGGTTACTTGAAAACAAGTACTGTGATACGGTCCTTGATGCTCTGATAGCCCAGGTGGTTCCTTGGTCCCTAATGAGCAGATTGCATAGGCAGCAATGACAGATTTTATCATGATACTCAGAAAGGCATGCATTTTAAACTCACAAGATATTTCTTGAATTTTCCATTGAAAATTGTCAGACTGAAGCTGACCACAGGTAATGGAAAGCCAAACCGCAAATAAGGTGAAGCCTTGTATAAAATGCTTGGACAGACTGAACGTTTCCACAGATGTCACTCCATAGACTGACAAAACCAGAATGCAGAATAGCTGGGCCCTCTCATCCTATCTATCCCCTTTTCTTCTTTTCCCCAAACACAGGGTAATTTGATGGAACTACTCTTAGAAATCCATGGTAGCTCACTCAGAGGTTATCATAAAAGAATTTTATCATGGAAACTACTACAGCTCATCGATGAGGTTACCCAAAAATGAACATCATGTGGAATGATCCAGAATGCATTCTCAGTGAGAAAGAGAGGTTACAGAGTTGGTGAAGATACCTTGGCAAAGGACCCTTCAAGCTTTGATCTGATCAAGGGGACTGATCTGGAGGAAGCAGATGGTGCAATCTGCAGGGAAAGGTATAGGAGCGGGATGTGATTAGCAGGCTCCTAGTTCAGATTAAAGAGATCCCTGCAGCTGCAAATCAGATAGAATGAGAGTCAAATCTGCAAGACCCCATCCTTGGGAATCAAGCTTGCAGTGTGGAAGTCATCATCTGCTTTGATTGTCACCAATGCAACTTCTTCCAATAGAATTCTCTGAGCTACAAAAGAGCTCTGTTGACTGGTGTTCTAAGTATGCTCCCCCAGAGCACTAATAAACTTCATTGCTTCTACACACTTTGTCATCTAGGAGAGTTTTCTCTTCCACAGATATTTGCATAATGACCAGAATCATTTGGAAAAATCTAGATAACTAGTTCCCGGTACTTGTCTCTATTTCTTCACGGACTGCTTAGAGGTACGTATCTATTTCTCTTAAAGCACTTAACATCAATACACAATGCTTTAGATAGCGAACAGCCCTTCCCCCAACCTTATTTACAATGTAATTATAAATTCACTGAAGTCACTCATCCAACGTATTATTACGTTGTCATTGTTGCTACCTTGTCTTTCACTGCTCCTCCCTCCCTCTGTCTCTTGCCTTCTGGCAGATCCTCCTGTCACTAGGCCAATTATCAATAACTATTCAGCTTTTCCTTCTGACCGAATGGACTCCTTGTTCTTTAGCCGATGACAGTCTTCGAAGGACACAGCCAAACTGGCCGTTAGCTTCTGACCTCTCTATAGACAACCTTATTATGGTAATTGTAAGGCTGGAAGTAGCAGAGACTAGGCAAATTACACCTGTCCTTTTCCCAATTCAGCCTGGGTTTAAATTACTCAGATGGGGTGGGGAGCATGCTTTTGGCTCTGGCTGAACAACAACTTTTCTTCTATTCTTGTGAAATTCAGAGACAGACATTTCTAATTATGGTTGTCATTAGGACATAATGAGCTAGTATTTCTTTAAATTGAATCATTCTTTATTAAACAGACCAATGTACTATATTTTAATAAGTAACTTTACTGGGGTATTTTAAATTAAACAAATCTTTCAAATATATCTCCTTGAAATACAGCAAAGCCTAAACTGAAAACAATGTATCCATTGTTTGCCTTTGTAGTCACTTTAATATTAATGAATATAGAGATTTATGCAAATATTTAATATTAATAAGGCTTTTAAATATTATATTTGTATGTGGTTAAATCTACAAAATTATGCATAGTTAATTCTATAAATGGCTAACTGTGGCATACATACATAATTATACCAAAGAATATATATATGCACATTATAGCTAAATGAATTCATTTTTTAATTGCATTGTAAAAAACATTAGGAAGGAGAAGCTTTTACACTCATTTTAAAATTAAATTGTTGAGCATCAGAGTAACACCCATATTAAATAATATGTGGCTATTAATTTAAATTGAAATTAAACACATATATTCTTTTCCAATTTTAGCTTATTCCTAGTAGAATGTCTTTAATCAATTCAAGTCCTACATTTTCGGAGTACTTAGCTACTCCTAGGGAGCTATTTTCAAAAAGAAACTTGAAAATCAGAGAGGTGCAAACAGGTTAGAAATGGCTCATTAGTTTACAAGTTCAAAGGGCTCAATAGGTAATTCAAGAGGAAGTCCCTCCCAAGAAGAGTTTTCCAGGATAAGCCTTCTCATCCTGATTTTTGTGTCACTATTGGTTTTTCTGTTGATTTTCCAATGTTGGAAGTAGCCATGTGAATGATGGCTAAGAGAACAAGATAAGTTTTGCAAATACCTGCTCTCTTGCATGAAAGAGTTCAGTTTCAATCCTTGCCTATCTCCAACATTCTCATATGGGAAAGGCAAGATCCTTCTGTGCACTGTAACAATCTTTCCAGGAAGAGATAAGTTCTCTCTCCAACAAAGTAGTCAAGACCTGGCTCGTAGATTCACCATAGGCCAGCTTCACTTATAGACACACACAGGACCCCTTCAACAAGAGCCATCTCATTCTCCCACCAAATCATCAGAGTTCAAACGTGAAACTTGATCAGCTTTGCCAGTCCACCCTCCTACTCTCTGTTAGTTTTCCTTACCCGGGAATAATAACCATACCTAGGAAGGAAGATCATCATGAAATTTATTAAGTAATCACCTCCAAGTCATAGTGTGGTGCCTCTCCTAATAATTCTACATGTTAGGATTCTCCTGGGTTAAGTGTCAAACCTGAGGTCAACTCCTGCCTCTTGTAATTACAACTGTAAAGACTTTACACAGTGCCTCTAAAGATGGGGCTCAAGAGAGGAAATATCTACAAATTTGACACACTCCTAACGGGTTTCTGTGTCTCTCTCCTAAATGCTCATATTTGTCTTTTTCTTTCCCTCCCTTTTATTCTTCCCTTGGATGATTAAGTCATGGGCCTTTACACTGTCATATTCATATATATATATATATATATACTACATACATAAAATAATAATATAAAACAGGATTTCATGCCACACACGTGTATTGGTGTATTGGTTTATTTTCTGGAAGAATAGTATGTTTTGCTGCCAATACCCACTCAACCACCCCACCCTCATTTTCTTTTGCTTCCTTTCCCTGTACTGATTCTCCGGTTTCTCTGAAATCACCTGGACACCATCTAGGCAACAAATCTTCCAGAAAGCTTCTGGCCTATCCACACCCTGCATGTTTATTCCATCTTTCCTTGCTCAAATCCTAAATCTTCTTATCGTGTAGACTCCAGAATGATAAAGCTACATCTTTGGTTGAAGCTTTTGGTACCAATTCACAGCAATTGATTGACCTCAGAATTATTGAGTTGTGGGGTGTAGCTCAATCAGTGAAGTGCTTCCATGAAGACCAGAATTCAATCCCAAGGATTCATGAAAAAAGTCAAGTGTAGTGACCCATGTTTACAATCCTAGCACTGAGAAGGCAGTAAAAGCAGGATCCCCGAGGCCAGACAGTCTTGCCTACTATATAATATTTAAGCCAGTTAGAGCTCACACCTCAAAAGAACTAGAACTTAAAGGATAGACAGCACACCATGCAGGACAATAACCAAAGTTATCTTTCGGCCTTCATATATATTTACACCTGACCACACACACAGACACAAACACACACTTTCTTGTAGTTAATAAGCACACAAATCATCATCCGTCCATGTCCATCTCAGAATAACCTAACAAGCCTCATTAGAAGCCCCAAGTCCCTAAGCCCCCATGGGAACCTGAGCAAACATTTCTTACAAGGGTCCAAATGATGCTAATGTGGCAGAGGTCTGGCTACTTCTTTTGGATCACTGCTGTAAGTCATAAGGATCATTTGTTTAAACTTCAGTACTTCATTTCTCCCCTGATCCTGTCTGCTGCTGTTGTGACTTAGAGCATACCAAGGGCCATAAGCCTTGTTGTCACTGAAGAGGTCTTAGGAGACTACTTGTTCCTTCTGTGAATGGCATTAATTAGCGATTGAGCCTGGGGATGCAGAAGAAGCAAATGAGGGAGGAGAAGAGACAAATGATAAAATATGTCATAGATTTAATTATTACTCTGTAAGACCTTATGGATTTCAGTATCTGCTCAAATTCAAATTTATTTTCCTTAATCCAGCTTGAAATAAACACAAAAGATAAGGGGAAAAGAAATGTCAAACAGTAACCCAATAAAGTGACTCTTCTCCCTTTCTGCGTCTCTCTCTCTCTCTCTCTCTCTCTCTCTCTCTCTCTCTCTCTCTCTTTCTCTCTCCACTTCTCTGATGAACATTGTGGGCCTGCCTGGCAAGAACTTATCTCCTGTGGATTATCTGTAATTAGATTGCTAGCTGCTTTGGGCAGGAGCTGTGGGCTTGTAATCAGGTTTTGTACAGTGCCTGGTATAGTCTCTTAACCATAAAAGCACACTCAATAAATATTTATTGATGATGGTTATCTTTAATTCCTCGGAAAGTATAGCCAACTAAGTAAGCTCCTCTACTTAGCTGAATGATAATGTAATTGATAAGTCATTATAGGGAGAAAGGACAGATCTGGTAGGGTTTGTAAAACCAACCCACAATCAGATATGCAAAGTGGAGAGTAGCATTTGGTACCCTAGGGGCATGAAAAGTATGATGGGTTACTTTGTGCCCAACTCATAAGACAGAAGCACTGAAGAAGACAAAGCACTACACAGCAGGGTCTTCAATGTGGATCTTCCCCATGACATCCTTGAGAGTTGCTAACATTTGTAATATTGGAGGTTTTCTCATCACTGATCCAACTTTAAAATGAGTTCAGTAAATTGACCCATAAAGCAAATAATTAATTACTGGCAAGCTGTATCAACCACCAGATGATTTTTCTTTGTTGAAAATCATGGAGATGACATAAGTTGATACCTGATCCTTGCTTGGCTTATATCGTCTCCCCCATCTTCAAAACATGTCTGACCTTCAAATATGATGCATGACAAGGGAATGAAGTAAGCATGGATTGCTTTTCAGAATTTAAAAAAAAGATAAAAGACTCCAAAATTTCCTCCAAAAAATATATGTCTAATTAAAAACACACACATACAGGGGCCAATAAAATGTCTCAGATGGCAAAAGCACTTGCTACCGAGCCTGAGTACCTGAGATCAATGCCCACGACCAAACAGTAAAAGCAGAGAACCAATTCTTAAAAGTTAATCTCCATATACACCTATGGCATTTGCACATGTTTAAATAAATAAATAAATATTACAAAATTTTGAAACAGTAGATGATTTGTATCTTGTGAAAGGAAAGTGAAACAAGAAATTCAAATGCCTCAAATACTCTAGGAGATATTTCTTCTGTAATCATGCCTAGGAACAAGGGAAAGGCCATGTCTCTTTTACACACCCAGGAAACTAAATAGTTACACTGAATAGTACTCGTTTGGTTGACAACCAAGCCAATGAGATTATTTTGTTGTCTCTCTGATGCTTGACAGGCAAGAACTGTAGCAAAGACTTTTGTGCCCTTTCACCTACTCCTCAGTGAACACATGGAGGTAAAGAAATGCTAAGTAATAAGTAAAATGTTTAAAGAGAGAGACTGGGAATAAAGAACCCAAGAAGAAAACAGGAGGATGACCCAACAGGAGCTTGTCACTGGGATCCTGATGAGGAGCAAGCATGACCCATTGTTTCTTAAAGATGAGTCTCCTGAAATTCTTTTCTTGGCTCCTCACACTTGCTCACCTTTTGACCTTAAATATTTCCCTTACAGCCTTGCCCCTTGCCTTTGAGCTCTGCTTCTCTTCTGTTGATTGAAAAATGTGTAGAAAAAATTTAAAGGCTTTCTTGGCCATTCAAAGAATAAAGACACCCTACTTTGGTCTCTCCCTGGAGCTAAGTTTAAAAGCCCATGACCTTCAGCACACAGCAAGGCTTTCTGCCTTAGTTAGGGATGTGGTTTGCAGGTAATTTTCTCTTCTTTTTGATCTATAATGAGTACATGAGAGGAGTATTAACAATTGGAGCTGAGGAGCCAAAAGTCCATCTCATGTCTTAAATGGGACTGGAATTTTGGCTTTCAGAGACTGCCTTGAGTTCCTTGGAATGGAGAGTCTAACACCCGAAGACAGAACTTCACTTTTCCTGGGTAAATGCTGATTGTGAGGGGAAAATTCTTAAATAAATGTTGTTCCATAAGTTACCTAGCAGGATGAATAAAAACTGGCATTGGAAATGATGTTTAGGGAATAGTGTGAAATAATTCCCTTAAAAGGTTTTTAAAGCCAGTATAAGGGTATAAAATAGAATCGAGATCACTGGGGTTTGTAAAGGAAGTGTAGAGGAAGACAGGGTGATAGTCACAAAATACAGTTCCATACAAGAAATAAGCTGTACAGCAGATTACAATGACTATCACTTATGACAACTTAGACATTTTATGAAGAACCAAAAATAGAGGAAGGGGTAGCTTATGCTGTGGTACTGATTTGATCATCCACATTATACACATATCTACTTATCATGCTCTGGCCAACAACTATGTATAAATATTAGATATCAGGTATTCTTTTAAAGCAACTGCAAAAAAGGAAAGGGAAGGGAAGGGAAGGGAAGGGAAGGGAAGGGAAGGGAAGGGAAGGGAAGGGAAGGGAAGAGATGGAATGAGAAGGGATGGGAAGAGAAGGTGGAAGATGCACAGGTGGTGGTTCCTGTCTATAATCTCAACACTCAGACAGTTGACTCAGATAGATTGCTATCAAGGTCAAGACCAGCCCAGGATACCTGGTAGCCTTGAATACTCATCTAAACCTCTTCTCAAGAAAATATGAACAAGTGTTGCAGAGACAGCTCCAAGGTGAAAGTGTCTCTTCCAGAGCATAAACATCTGAGTTACAGACTGCAGAGGCCATGTAGAAAGCAGCGTGTGAGCTCCTGTAATCTCTGAACCTCTATGGGAAGTGGAGACAGAAGATACTCAGAACAAGTTGGCCTCTTGCATGAACTAGAAAATCAGAAAAAGACCCTGTTTCAAACAAAGACAGGAGAACTGTCTTTGTTCAGAAAGGACTGACACCCAAAGTTGCCCTCTGAATTTTACATGTGTAGACATAAATATAAACATACACATATGTACCCTGCAACACACATGTACACACACATACACTCACAAAATAATCACAAATACAAAACCCAACAACAACAAAAAATAAGGTGGGAACAGACAGTCGCCTGAAACGAGTGTTTGCGTACACACACACACACACACACACATTTTACAGAAGCAAATGTTTAGAATGAAGAAATAATTCAGGCTTTGTGTGTTTCAATAAAACAGTGATCTATGTACAGGCACTTAGTGACTCAAAAAAATTCTAGAGAACTATAAATTCTGCTCTTCATATAATCTTCAAGTAGCTTATAAAATATTTCTTTTTATTATTCTTTAATCCTTCTTTACAGTCCAGTCTTCATCCCCCTCCCAGGCTGCCTTCTGACTGCTTCCCATTCCATACCTCCTACCCCTCATTTCCAAGAGGATGTCCCCACCACCCACTCCACCCCCAGCCAGGCCTTCCCACTCCCTGGGGTCTTAAGTCTCTAGAGGGTTTTGTACATCTTCTCTCACTGAGGCCAGACCAGGTAGTCCTCTGCTATATATGTGTCAGGAGCCTCATATTAGTTGGTGTATGCTGCCTAGTTAGAGGCTCAATGTCTGAGAGATCTCAGGGGTCTATGGCAGTTGAGACTGCTGGTCTTCTCATGGAGCCACCTGCCTCCTCAGCTTCTTCCAGCTTTTCCCCCAATTCGCCACAGGGGTCCCTGGCTTCTATCCATTAGTTGAGTTCTAGTATCTGCATCTGACCCTTTCAGCTGCTTGTTGGGCCTCTTGTAGGGCAGTCATGCTAGGTTCCTGTTTATAAGCACACCATAGCATCGGTAAGATTGTCAGGCCTTAGAGCCTCCCCTTGAGCTGGATCCCAATTTGGGCCTGTCACTGGACCTCCTTTCTCTCATGCTCTTCTCCATTTTTGCCCCTGCAGTTCCTTCAGACAGGAACAATTCTGGGTCAAAGCTTTTGCTTGTGAGATGGCAACCCCATCCCTCCACTTGATGTCCTATCCCTCCAATGGAGGTGGACTCTACAAGTTCCCTCTCCCCACTGTAGAGGTCCTCCCTATGAGTCCTGAGAGTCTCTCACTTCTCAGGTCTCTGGTACATTGTAGAGGGTCTCCTCACCTCCTACCTCCCAAGCTTGCCTCTTTCCATTCTTTCTGTTGGCCCTCAGTAATGCAGTCCTGTTCTCCCCCCCAAGACCTGATCATGCTTCCTCCTTCCCCTCTTTGTCCCCTCTCCCACCCAGATCCCTCCCTCCCTCTGCCCCCTGTGATTGCTTTCTTCTCCCTTCCAAATGGGATTGAGGCATCCTCACTTGGGTCCTTTGGCTTGTTCACCTTCTTGAGTTCTGCGAATGGTGCTGGTCGAACTGGCAGTCTGTATGTAGAAAAATGAAAATAGATATGTATTTGTCACCTTGCACAAAGCTCAAGTCCAAGTGGATCAAGGAACACAATATAAAATCAGATACACTGAATCTCACAGAAGAGAAAGTGGGAAAGAGACTCGAACTCATAGGCACAGGGGGAAATTTCCTGAACAGAACTCCAATAGTTCAGGCTCTAAGATCATGAAATGATAAATGGGACCTCATGAAACTGAAAAGCTTCTGTAAGGCAGAAGACATAGTCAATAGGACAAACAGGCAACCTACAGATTGGAAAAAAATCTTCACTAACCCCACATCCAATAGAGCACTAATATCCCAAATATATAAAGATTTCAAGAACCACCAAAACAAACAAACAAACAAACAACATAATAAAAAATTGGGGTATAGAATGAAACAAAGAATTTATGACAAAGAATCTCAAATATCTCAGAAGCATTTAAAAAGAAATGTTCAAAGTCCTTAGTGATCAGGGAAATGCAAATCAAAATGACCATGAGATTCCACCTTACATCAATCATAATGTCTAAGATAAAAAGCTCAGGTAACAACATGTGCAGGTGAGGATTTGGAGAAAAGGGAACACTCCTCCATTGCTGGTGGGATTGCAAACTGGTACAACCACTCTGGAAATCAATCTGGAGGTTCCTCAGAAAATTGGAAATAGATCTACCTGAACACCCAGCAATACCACTCTTGGGAATATACCCAAAAGATGCCCCACCATGCCACAGGGGCACTTGTTCCACTATGTTCATAGTGGCCTCATTTGTAATATCCAGCTTCTGGATATTACAAATGTCCCACAATGGAAGAATGGATACAGAAAATGTGATTCATTTACACAATGGAATACTACTCAGGTATTAAGAATGAAGACATCCTGAGTTTTGTAGGCAAATGGATGGAACTAGAAAATATCATCCTGAGTGAGGTAACTCAGACCCAAAAGAACATGCATGGCATGTACTTGCTGATAAGTAGATATTAGCCAAAAAAGTACAGAATGCTCAGAACACAATCCACAGAACTCAAGAAACTTAAGATATTTATTTAAAGAAAAAAGTTCCCATGGATGTTGGAGGTTTAGTTCAGCAGCAGTGACTACGCACATAGTAAGCACAGGCCATGAGTTCAGCCCTCAGCACTGAGGATTTTAAATCTCTGATATAAATTGCCCAGTGGTTAGTAACCCCATTTCTATTGGCATCCCCACCTGTTGTCCCATTCAACAGAAAGAGCACTTACCATGAGTCGGGACACCTGGGTGCTAATCAACACTATTATCTATTTCTATTTTGTTTGGCAAATTGTTTCATTCTTGATTCTGGGTTACCAAGTGAGCAACTTGGCAGAGACCACAACTGAGACCCCTTTCAATTCAAGTAGCTCAGCCAACCAATAAAGGTTATAACAGTGCCCAAGAGTAAAGACTCTATTCAAAGACCTATTTAAATCCCCAGTTGCCCTGATCACTAGCTGTGGAAAATTGATCATGGGCTGTTTCCCTATATAATAATGGGAATGATGATAGCATGTATCTACCAAAAGGGGCCACGACAGCAAAGATTGCATTCAGGAAAGCAATCTATAAAAATGGCTAGTATCTGTCCTCCTGGCACTGCGATTATTCTAGGATCCTTGAGGTAGCCATATGAGAGATAATTGCTAGTCGGAAATGATGTAAGGACTAGAGCACAGCAATAGAGCCACACAGCCTGGGTGTTAAATCTCATCTCAGTCACTGTTTCTTGATATCAAGGTAACTGTTCCTATTACCCACTGTTACTATTATATCATTAAAGATGTCATTGTTTCTGCTGAAAGAATGTAGTTTTTTTAGGTGTTTCCCATCTTTGTATTTTTCTATATATTTCAAAATTTCTAAAATAGAAGTCACTTCTGAAACAGGAAAGAAATACCAGACTTTGGTTTGTTTAACTATTAAACATCAGTTAGATCAGCAAGTAACTACTCAAGAATGCGTAAACCGCTCTCTTATTGACACTGAACCTGTTTTTGTTCTCAGCTAAAGTGTCCATTGTCCTCACATGTTAATGAGGACAAGACTGGCTTTATGAATCAATGCTATGGGCAATATCTATCTGATATCTATGGAAATATTCTGAGCCCGCCAGACTTCAAAGAGTGTTCTCCCTGGATATGTGAAACTTCTTCCCAGGTTTAGCTCCCATGGAGAAGATTTTGTTATGCATGCAATGAAAAATAAGGTTGAAGGAATGCTCACGGGTAAATCTTCAAAATTATTCATTGAGTTATAGATACAAAGAGACACTAGGAGCAGATGCAGAAGGCTGAAGAGATTTGGACTGTCCCCTAAAAGCCCAAGGTGATGAGCAACACTGTTTGTGGCAAGTACAATCTCATCTTCCTGATAAAAGGTGATGTAAAGCCCTTAAACTGTACCTTTCTTCACTCCAGATTATTAATGACAGTGCAGGATTCTTAGACCAGAAGGAGGAAAATATTCCAAGAGGAAAGCCAGAAAGAGAAAGTTTCCAAGGGAGCCAAAGAAGAGATGTGAATCTGTGGAAATATTGGGGGTTAGAACAGAAAAGAGACAAAGGAGAAAATAAATGACTTTCTAATTAGAATAATGCTTTTGATTAAGATATTTTCATTAAAATATACATCTGTAGCACCCAAAAAGACAGAATAGGAATAGCTTACATGAGACTCAAGAAAAATTAGCATTGAAGACATGACTTATGCACATTTTGTTCTCTCTCTCTCTCTCTCTCTCTCTCTCTCTCTCTCTCTCTCCCTCTCATTAAAGAATGAGGCCAAACCCTGGTTTTCTAGTTCTTTATCAAATGTGCTCCCTAATTTATCACACCTCCTACTTTTCTGGAATACTATGCCATTCTGGAGAAATAGCATACTTGTCTACATAGAACATCTGATTGTACATACGAAAGCAATTTTGAAACTGGTTGTCATATCACAGGATTGAAGAACATCTTCAAGATAGCCACACAAAATGAGTAAAGAAACACATACCATTCTGATGAAGCAAATTGGGATGTATGCCATGTTCCCATAGCATATGCATAAGTTATGGCATATGACCTGCCAGGAATAATTAAGGTTCACTGCCCACTTCTTCTGATTCATGTAGGAAGGCCTGACATAGTCACCAAAGATCATCAGCATCTTCTGAGACTTTGAGGTTTAGGTCAGCAAACAGAGATCTGAGGGCATCAGTAGTGTCTGAGCATCTTTCATCACAGAGCTGCCTTCAGAAGAGAAAGGAGAATTTTTAACAAAGCCAATGAACAGTGGGGTAATAACCGTTGCATTGTTTGCTTAAATTTAGCCCTTGTAACTTAAATTAGGAGTAAAAAAATATGCTTGGTAGATATAATAGGAGATTCCTTTCCTATATTAAATTATGATTTACTGGTGAGCATACTGTCTCACAAAAGGAGTTTATTGGCCAAAGATCAGATGCAAAAATGCGTTGGTAAAGCCAGAGATATCACCAGAGTAAATCAAGTTCAATTTAAGGAGCAAATAGTGAGAAATCCAGATGACAAAAAAAAAAAAAAAAGAAAGCATGCAAAACGATAATATGGCTATTGAGAAATATAGTCAATAAAACAGGAGCTGTGGTCTGTAGAGAAGCTATCAGAGGAACCTTATGGGGAAGAGTCTACGAATCTATGAAGAATGTCAAATACAGAATATGCAGGATTTATGTCTTAAGAGTGGGAGCTAAATGATAGCTTTTAGTTCAAAGAGAAAAACTATTTAAAAGTGGGCGTATGTGTGACAATATGGAATATACAGAAGAATGCAACATGTGTCTAGAGAGATAGCTTGGTGGTTAAGAGCATTTGTTTTTGCAGAGGACCAGAGTATGCTTTTAGAATCCACATGGTGGCTCTGATGCCTTCTCTTAGCCTCTGGGGTTACTGCACACACAGGATACACATACATCCTTGCAAATACTAGCAATATGTTTAAAAATACCTCTAAGAACAGAACAAGTGCTGTCTTCCGGTATTCTATTGTCCTTGTTACACACTTAAGGTCCATTCCACTTGCTCTTCCTTAAAGAAAGGCTTCTGCTTTTAAAGTTGGAGCACACAGAACTATTCAAATGTTTCAACATTTTTGCTTTTCAAGTCATGTTGTAGAAATCGTTTCCTTACCTAATATCATGAATATATTCTAATCCAAGTTTTTCATTCTGATTTTCATATTGAGATCTCCAGATTCTCGTCTGTTGGGATAATTGACTTCTCAGGAATTGCTTTTAATTAGTCTGTCAATTCTTCTCTGATTTGTGGTGATGTCTAGGTTGTATATCAAATACAAACTTCTACATTTTCTTCTCTTTTTACCTTGGTTTATTTGTCTAGTCATTATTTTATTTTATGTATCGTTTTATTTCTGTGTGTGTGTGTGTGTATGTGCTCATGTGCATGTGTGTGTGTGTGTGAGTGTGTTTGTGTGTGTGTGTGTGAGTGTGTGTGTGTGTGTATTCCATCTGGGTGTATGCGATCGATCATGCATGCCAACAATAGATAGTGTCAGATGCTCTGGAGCTGTAATTACAGGTGGTTGTGAGCTTCCAGACAGAAGAACTGAACTTGGATCCTTCAAAAGAACAGCAAATGCTTTTAACCACTAAGCCATGTCTCCAAACCTTCTATTCTATTCATTATTTTAAACCTTTCTAAGTCAAGTCTGTCTTTGTTACTGATACTGTCTTAAAACATTATTATCATTATTATTATTATTATTGCTATTATTATTTCTATTAGCATTAGCATTGCCAATTGTTATTCAACTGTTTATGAATACTTTTAGTAAGGATTTATTTTAACATGAATAACATTCATGGTCTTCTGCTTTAAATCTCTTCTCCAAGTATCCTCAAAAGTAAGTAGGTTATATAAGTAGTATCTCAGTCTAAGAATATTTTAATTCTACCTTTTTTTTTACACAATAAAAAAACTGGGTATAGTCATCAGGAAAATGCAAATCAAAATGACCCTGAGATTCTACCTCACACCGGTCAGAATGGGTAAGATTAAAAACTCAGGAGACAGCAGATGCTGACAAGGATGTGGAGAAAGAGGAACACTCCTCCTTTGCTGGTGGAATTGCAAGCTGGTACAACCACTTTGGAAATCAGAGTGGCGGTTCCTCAGAAAATTTGACGTAGTGCTACCTGAGGACCCAGCTATTCCATTCCTGGGCATATCCCCAGAAGATTTCCTAACATATAACAAGAACACATGCTCCACTATGTTCATAGCAGCCATATTTATAATAGCCAGACGCTGGAAACAACCCAGATGTTCCTCAACAGAAGAATGGATACAGAACTTGTGGTACATTTACACAATGGAATACTACTCAGCTACTTAAAACAATGTCTTCATGAAATTCACAGGCAAATGGATGAATCTAGAAAATATCATCCTGAGTGAGGTAACTCAGTCACAAAAGAACACACATGGTATGTACTCACTGATAAGCAGGTATTAGGCAAAGAGCGTGGAATACCCACAATACAACTCATGGATCACATGAAGCTAAAGAAGAAGGAAGACCAAAGAGTGGATACTTCAGTCCTACTTAGTAGTGAGAAGAAAATAATCAAGGGAAGTAGAGGGTGGGAGGGACTTGAGAGAAAGAGAAGAGTGGGAGGAGAAAAAGAGGGGAAGCATCAGATATGGGAGGAGATGGAAGAGATGCACAGAGGGTCAGGAAATTGAACAGAGGTATGCAGCAATGGGGGATGGGGAACTGGAGGGTAGAAACTAGAAAGTCCCAGATGCCAGGAAAGCAAGAACCTCCCACCCACGACCCCACAGGGATGACATTAGCTGAAATACCCCACAAAGGGGAGGGAGAACCTGTTGAGACCATATCCAGAGGTTAGGCATGGCCCCCCTCCCAGTTGAGGAATGAGGCCAAACACCTATTTCTAAAATTTTAGCCCAGAATTGCTCCTGTCTAAAGGAAGTACAGGGACAAAGAGTGAAGCAAAGACTGAAGGAAAGGTCATCCAGAGATTGCCCTACCTGATGATCCTTCCCACATGCAGACACCAAACCTAGACACTATTGCGGATGCCAAGAAGTGCTTGCAGACAGGAGCCTGGTATAGAGGTCTCCTGAGAGACTCTGCTAGATCCTGACCAATACAGATGTAGAGGCTCACAGCCAACCATCAAACTGAGCACAGGGACCCCAATGAAGGAGTTATAGGAAGGACTGAAGGAGCTGAAGGGGCCTTATTTGGCATCAATGAGAGTGGAGTCCTTTGGTCCTGTGAAGGTTTGATGCCCCAGTGTAGAGGAATGCTAGGGCAGTGATGCAGGAGTGGGTAGGTGGGTGGGGGAGCACCCTCATAGAAGCAGGGTAAGGGGTGATGGGATAGGGTATTTGCAGAGGGAAACTGGGAAAGGGGATAACATTTGAAATGTAAATAAATAAAATAAACTGGGTATAAACTTTTCAACTAATAGTTCATTCAAGGCTGGTGCTATTCTGAAGTTCTTCTAAGTGTTGCTTTTCAATGTCTGTTGTCATTGTAATTGTTCCCTCTTTCCATAAATCTTTCCATCTAGTGGTTTGAAGATCTATTGATGGTTGGATGCACTTCACCCACTAGATGGCAAAATGACTTTTATGCCTTTTGGGAAACTTATGTCCATGTGCATTTCAAAGCTTTATATATTTTATTTTTCTTACATTAGCAACCATTGTACTTTTTTAGATTTCTGTCTTCTAGTCTGTATTTTTTCATTTTGAATCCTTATTCCCATAGACATATATAAGAACTTTTGAGTCCTCATTATGTTAACCTCTTAAGACTTTCTAACTTTGTGTGTGCTTTGTTCTATTTAATTTCTTTATATCTGACTTCTCGTCTTTGCCTTCTTCAGCTGCACTTATCATTCATTTATCTATTGTGTTTCAATTTCCATGATTATTTTCCATGGTAAAAGTTCTACTTGGTTGTTTTTTTCTATTTGTTTAGTTTCTTAATGACTTGTTCTTTTCTTTTTAATCAGATCTCCATCACTTTGTGTATACACAGACACACACACATTGAATTTTTATGTGCAGAAAATTGACCTAAACTATGTTTTAAGTAATAAGAATAGAACTGCCATGTGTTTTAAAATGGACCCTGAGAGAGATAGATCAGTATTAGGAGTTGTCCTCAGGTTCACCATCAACCAGCATGGAAAAAGGGGGAGAAAACCTGTGCAGAGAAAGCAGTTGAGCCTTGAAGCCTCCCTATCAAAGGTGAGGCTAAGGTGCTTTTAAAAGTTGTCTTCGCTAGGGACAAGAGTCTGGCCTATGTCCCCTCACCTACTCGGTACAAAAAAGGAGAATATTGGAGGATGCAGAATCTATCTTCAGGACAAACAATGCCCACAGAAGGATGACAGCTCATTCATATAAAGTTTAATTGGACTTGACTTACAGAGCCTGTAATGCTCATCCCAGAAGTCATAGGTAAGTCAACAGTAAGTTCAATGCTAGGTAGTAAATACCTCCCATGAAATTTTTGGTCAGGAATGACCAAAAACTCACAAAGCAATACAGACTATTGGCATTGATCTTAGCTGGCAACTAGAACTTGACGGTAAGACCCCCATTGCTGAAGACACACCACACTTCTGATATAGGACTTATAGAAATCAAGTTAGTGATGATCATGAGTTTCCTCCCTGTTGGTTAGCTTTTATAGCACCTGAAAGTACTATAGATGCTAATGAGGGGACATCATCAACTGCTTTACCCAACTGTGAACATTGTGAAGTATAATGACTGGCACGGCAAAGATATGCTCATAAGTACAATAGTGGCACACATATTATAGGGGCAACCAATTGCTACTTAAGAGAAAACATATGCCTGGCATTATACATCTGTCCAAAAACCCATGATTGGGAAGCTTACAGACCTCTGGTTGAACCCTCTACTATTATTCTGCTAAGTGTAGATAGTGTCAACTGTCATCTAAACATATGTACAATATATTAATGCACTTGCCAGATATCATCAGAGGTGCTTCTTTGTGTGATGTACAGTGGCTAACCCAGAAACTTGTGCCTGATCAGAATGAAGAGAATGAATGTCAGGGAAGTGGTCAGCTGCAACGGAGACATCTATATCAAGACCCCTTGTCCTGGCAGTGAGAGGTAGAGGCAGAAGAATGGGCACAAAGATTGTAAAAGCCATAGTAATAGAGGGCCAGAGAAAAGCAGTATTTTCTGAGCATAACAGGACCACTGTCCTCATGAACTCACAGCAGATGTGGGTGCCAACATAAGATTCTAGTGGGAGATGGGAGAGGCTCACAAGCTCCCAGCCCTGAGGAGCTGTTGACAGTGGGTAGCTTCTAGGAAAGGGAGAGTCCATTTTAATGATGTGGTCCCAGGTAGGTTGACCACACTTCAGTGGATGGCTTCAGGCACATCAATATAGTGGGATCACTCATTTAAGAAAAAAAAGAGAGAGACAAATGATAGAAAGGAGAAATTGGATGAATCTGGGAGTAATTGGGTGAGTAGTAAGGGTTGAATAGGATCAAAGTATACAGTATAAACTTCTCAAAGAACTAGTGAAATTTTTATAAGAAATCTTTATTCTGCATAGAAATGAACAAGGAATACAATTTTGGAAGTGAATGAAGAAATTTTCTGTTGAACAAATTGCTTACTTTTCTTTCATCATGGTCTTTTGCTGAACCTGTCTTAGCCTCTCTGGTGTTGTGACCAAGGGTGTGGCAGTAACCATGACACTGGACTATTTAAAATTGTGAATCTTGGGGACCAAACTCAGATCTTGGTGCTTGCCTGGTGATCACATTACTCTCTAAGCTATGACAAACGCCTCCGGGGTCTAGTTTTCGGACGCTCAGTTCAGAGGTGGGTGCTAGAGCAAAGCCCATTCCTCCAGACTTGTTCTCCAGTCTCTGAGGCACTTGTAATTCCAGGCTTTGACATTCAGGCATCTTTCACTTTTCTGAAGCTTTGAGAATAAGCTTTGCTACATTTTTCATCATTTCTAGATTATTTTTGGAGTGTGTGTCTATTAGTTCAAGGTCTTATGTCTCCAAAAGCAATGTTCCTTTGTTTGAATCATGTATTCACAATGCACCAACTCAATAAAGTGGAAAGGACAGTACACTTTTGATTTTAACAGCTTTACTGAGGAACAGACCACAAAATTTGCCTTTTAAAGGACACAGTTTAATAGCTTTAGCATATTCACATCATTGAGTAAATGTTTTTACAGTCAAGTTTAAAGCAGATTTTATCATCAAGCACACATTGAGATATGCCCTTTATTTCCTATTTCCTTCTAACTTCCCACCCTCACCCTTAGATAACTGCTAACTACTGTCTGCACTTCTGCATTTTGGACATTCCATATAAATGGAATCATATAGAGCTGGGGTAATAGTTAATCACCATGCAAGCACCAGGATCTGAGTTCGATCCCCAGGACTCACAGTTTTATATAGCCCATTGTCATGGTTACTGCCACACCTTTGGTCACAACACTAGAGAGGCTCTGACAGGCAAGTTCCTGAGTCTTGCTGGCCATGTTCCAGTGATATCCTGCATCAAAAAACCAAAACAAAACAAAAAACAAAGAAACAAACAAAATCAGGTTATGGCATCTTGAAGATCAATACCAGAAATTTCCTTCTGGCTTTCACATGCGCATGGGTACGCACATGCACACACACGCACACTGTATTCATGGTCACATGCACATGCGTATGCACATGCACACACACGCACACTGTATGCATGGTCAATTTATCACTGTCTAATGACTGCCTTCAAGCACTCCTTTTAGCTAGGAACTAATGGCATTACATCAGTCAGAAGTCATATCTTCACCAAACAGGGCTTCATTGCCTCCTGATTTTTTTTTCTCACAAAAGTCATTTTTGTGGTTCTGTCCATATTCAACAAGTGACAACTAGAATTTGACAGGCACTCTCAGAAAAAGAAAAAAATCCTGCACAGTCCGTGGCTTTGTACCTTTCCTGCTACAAGAATACAAATAGTATTCTGACTTGTGTTCACAATGAAAAGCACACAAGGGATCCAAGCTCCAGCTAAGATGGCTGACTTGGAAACCTAAGCTGCTCAGCCAGGTGATTTGGTGGAAAGAACACTAGCCAGCAGAAATACAAGGCAAGTGCCAGGTATAGTTTAAATTTTCTAAAAGCTACATATGGAAAGAGAAAAAGAAATTTGTGGCATTGAGTTTGATAATGTGTTTTATATAGTATTTCCAAAATATTTCCCTTTCAACCTATGATGAAAAGAAATTATTGAGCTGTCTTTTATATGAGGTCTATGACATTCCATAAGATAGTTTCAAAATATTTCCTTTCAGCCTACAATAGACAAAAGTCTTTGAGGTTTGTGACATTGTATGTATAACGTAGCTTATACTTACAAATACATCTAGATTTAAACTCCTCACACTTCAAGCGCTCAGTAGTTAGCTGGGACCAATAGCTACTATACTGAACTTCTTAATACCCTTTTAGGTAATTGCAACAAAAAACACTTTTGTAAGAAAGACTGATGATGAGCTAGCGAAGTATTAGTTATTCTGTTATCAACTTAAATAGCAAATTTTAAAAAGAGCCTTTTTTCTTATTGGTGATAATAATATGACTAAATTTTCCACAACAGACAAAATGTTTGGCAAAAAACAACCATCAAATTGTTAGCTTCATCCCTTTCTTTCCTCCTAGACAAACAAACAGGAACCATTGTCTCACATTGTGTGGCTAGGTCTCTCCCAGATGCCCAGCTATAGAGAACCATGTCAAGAACTTGAATGATGGCCATAAAAGCAGTGAGAAAGAGTGGCATGTGATTCATCAAGCTTGGTGCCGAAGGGCAGAAGGGGAGAAGCTGCAGTAGGTCTGAACATAAACATCGCCATCAGAAAGATGATGGGATTCTGTGCAATTAGGACGTTTTACTTTTCACCTTTTCCACGACTCTGTACAACATGATATTTTGTGGAGGGAATGGTACTTACTGATTTCACACTTTATAGCATTAAGATTGATGGAGCTGTAATTTTACCTGAAGTCGAGTGACCACAAATGGTCTTTTTCATACATAAATATTTTTTCCTACTAGAAACACACTGTTTAGAAGCCATGTGAGTACTCCTTACCTTCATAGGTTCTACAGGTGAATAACCAATCGCTCAACGTCAATATATCATAAAAATACATTTTTAAGAGTATCCTGCTCAATGTGTCCAAATTTCTACTAATAGTGCCCTTCCTGCTAATGCCTAGTTTCTATGAGGTCCCTAATTAACACAGACAGTATCAGAAAGACACAAACGCTCCCACAGTAGCAGGAAATATTTACCAAATTTGGATGATCATTTCTTTCATATCTCCTGACTCTAAAGCATAGAGTCTGGAGGAAATATAGGTCTGGTACAATGTCTTAGACAAGGGAAATGGACGCATTGAAATATGACATCCAATGAGGATGCAGGAAAAGGATGTTTCAAAAGAAGATGAGTTAAAGAATAAGTTATACGCTGGGGGAACAGCTCGGTCAGTGAAATACTTACACAGTGCAAGAATAAGGACCTGATTTTGATCCCCAGACCCCATACACAAAGGTCAGCACAGCTGCACATGGTTGTATTCACACTGATGTCTGGGTAGAGACAGGTGGATTCCTGGAACTCAAGTCAAGGAGTCCAAGGTCAAGGTAGATGGCTCTTGGGGAAGAAGACCCAACATTGACCAATGGCCCCCAAATACATACACACGTATGTGTACGTGCACAAACACACAGACACACACACCTACACACACCTGAGCATATACATACATAAGAATATTAATACGGTCCTGCTAGTTGTTTAGTCAAAAAGTAACTTTCAATTCCTAGCATATTGTTAAACTTAGATTTGGGCCAGCCAAATGGTTCAGTGAATAAAGGAGCCAGCCACCAAGCCAGAGACCTGCATGGCAGAAAGTGAGAACAGGCTCCTGCAGGTTGTCCTCTGACCTCTACGTGTGCACCATGGATGCAAGTGCCCATACATATGTAAACATTCTTACACACACACACACACACACACACACACACACACACACACCTACATCAACTATACAAATAAAATAGATGAATTTTTGAAACGTAAACTCAATGAAGATGGAATAAGCAAACATAAAATTAAGGTTAACTAAGTTTCCTATTTAGCAAATGTTAGTGTAATCATAACTGTAATTATAATAGAAAACATAGTCAAATGTGTATTGGTCTGCTCTTGTTCTAAGTCAATATATGTTTAGGATGTTTCTGCATATGAAAGGTAGTGTGACTGCTCTCATTTTAAAGATGAAAAACCAGAACCATTTGGTTTTATTATGGTCTGTATGCAAAAGTGCATGTTTGGTGAGTTCCTTCAAGAAAAACTTGAAGGTAAACTCTTGAATAATAGATACTAACACTAAAGAGTTGAAGGAACCTTTGAATTCCCATCCCTTTCAACAGCTGTCTAAACACTGATCCCTTTACAAATGAGTTTTTTATCTACTCTTTTGGCTGGAGCAGGTTTTCAGTAGAGACTCTCTGCCTGTGTCCAGTGGCTTTGTAGACTAAGGGAGAAGTAGAGAAAGTCTCACAGAGTTGGTGTTCCAGATGTCTGCTTTCTTTTTCCTTCATCCTTAAGATCCAATCAATAGTCAGAGCATGTTTTGGAAAATGAAAAGTGCAGTGTGGTCCTCCTAGGGATGTGGAAATCAGGCAGAGGTCTTGCTTAGCATTTGTAAAGCCTTGGGGTTCAATCCCCAGCACTGCCACCTTCCCAAAAGAGCAAACCCAAAAGTCAGACCAAACAAACAAACAAGAAAATAAAACAAAGCAAAAAACATAAAGGAGTTAACCACAACTAAAAACAATGCCACTAGTTTTTGAAGACCTCCTGGCTCTGAGGGTTGGGGGGTAATCCTAATGATCTTTCCAAAACAGGAGGAATCCTCCCAAGTAGTAAGAATCTTTCCTTTTAAATCAAGTTTATGCAGAAATTGGCTCCGAATTTCTGAAAAGGTGGTGTCATTCCAACATGGGACTACTTTTTACAATCCATCATGTTGGGTCATGACATTGATGGCTCTTAGTCGTTTTGGTATCCTGTCTCATTGAGAAAATTTTACAGTCTAAGAAAGGCCTCATAAAAATGCACATAGGCGCACACAACTTTTTCATCTAATAGCAGAAATTTTATAGCCTTAAGGAATACTACACCTGCTGTGCTCTCTGCAAATGAGCATGCACGCAGATTAAAGACAACTGGGTTCAAACCAAAGGCTGAGATGTGCTTCTTGTTGGGCAAAGGATAGCAGATCCTTCATGGTCTAAGGAGCACCACCCCTTACTCTTTATCAGGTTAGTTGTATGATGCAACTCACCACTGGCTTTTTTATTTTTCAATGATGTCTTTGGGGACCAGTCTCTCTGAGAATATAGATGAAATGAGCCACGTTTACCTGTAATATAAAGGGAAGGGATGCTGTCAGTTGAGGTCAGGGAAATTAGAACTTCTGAGTCCTAGGAAGAACACCCAGTGGTTGAATGACAGATGGGCTTGGAAAAGGGAAGAGACACTGCATAGTTAAATTCTCCTGCACTGCATCTTCTTTCCTAAGTTGATTTTTTCACTGAGTGACATTCTGGCACTTTCTGCTCCCAACTATGTTATAACTAAGTGGATAGACCTGAAAGCTAAAATGTACAAAGAAAGAAAGAGAAGAATGCTAATCTAACAGAAACATTCACTCTTTGCTATGAATGGAAGCTGATATGGCAAGGAGCAACAGATTAAATGGGAAGCTGAGGCAGGTACAAAATCATATTAAACTATTAAAAAAAAAAGATAGAGGAATGTCGCAATGCCAATTATTTGCAGAAAAAAAAAAGCACAACATTACCAGAGACCTTTCAACAATGAGATGAGCGAGATCTGCTTTAGATGTACAAAAAAGGGGGCCTTTTGTTCTCAGCGTATATTTTAAATTAAATGCTATTGTATAATTAATAGACTCCAACATTATGTGTGAAAGAAAAGCATGAAGTAATATGACTATTTTAATCCCCGAAGCCTCTTTGAAATCTCAACAACAAGACAGACCATGTGTTGCAAACGATGAGAAATAAGTTACCCAGGTTTCCATTATCTTCATCTTTAAAACTCAGGTTCTTAGGCCACTCTGATTGCTGGAATTAAACTCTTAAGGTTAGAGGCAGAAAAGATAGCTCAGAAATTATGAGCATTTATTGCTCTTGCAAAAGGCCCCGCTTCAGTTCCCAGAATCTATGTGGTGGTGCATAACCAACTATAACTCTACTTTCAGGGGATCAAAAACCTCTTTTGGCCACTATAGGCTCTTACATTCATGTAGTACACATAAGCATGTGCAAACACATACACACATGCATATATATACATATATGTATACATATATATACACACATATATGTGCTTGTGTGTGTATATATATGTATGTCTGTGTATGTATATATATGTGTGTGTATGTGTGTATATATATATGTATGTATATATAAACATATCATATACATACACATATACATAATTAAATTAAGGTTAAAGTCTGAAACATCATTTTAACCATCCAGAAAACAAAGATGCTAAAATATGGAAGGGGATTATTCTTCTCCTCTACTGACAGACTCGAGTAAACACTATCCTAAGAGAGTGAGTTTCCAGAGGTATAGGCACATTCTCTCCACTGCTAGTTGATCCTTCATGAAGAATTTTCTCTGTAGGGTGAGAGGGGAAGGAGGAGAAGTTCCCATGTTCCCAAGGAAGCCTGACCTCACCTGGGCTTCCTTACTTTCTGGCATCTTGCTCTTCACTCACCCCTGTATAGCTTCCATATCTGCACCACAGACTTCTGTTTCATTAAAATGTTGGAACGTGTGGACAAATGCCACCAAAGTAAAAGGAACATGAATGCCATCTTCGTATGTGCAAAGAGCTGCTCGTTTCTCCTTCAGATGTTTGACTTGTAATCACTCTGTCTAAATAGAAAAATAAGTGGCAAGGTTTAAGAAGCAAATAATTCTTCATTCATTTGTTTCTATTGGTATTCTTTGTAGTGATTTGGGATATAGTCGAATTCCTAAAAGAAAGAGACTTTAGACAAAATAGGACACAATAAAACAAAGGAAAATAAGAATTCTAATTCTTGGGCTATTGAGAATAAAGAGGTTGGCAGAGGATCCAAATTATGAACAACCACTTGAGTCCATTCATCCCTAAGTTTCTCAATTTATTGTCCCCGTGGGTTCTATAAATCATAAAACACCATGCTAAAGCAAAGCTCCAGGTTTCAGCTGCAAGGGGATTTGAAAGAATCAGGGGGATTCTTATTATGTCTTACTATTATTATTATGTCCAACTTATTGCTCACTGGTGAGTAGCATATCAGAGAGAGTGGAAGCCTGCTGCCACCTAAGGAGCAATGCTCCAGTTTCACAAGGGCAACTCTGTACCTTTGCACTGACTCATAAACTTTATTAGCGGAACATCACAGGTCAGAGTCAATATAACCTTTAAAATCTTTGTTTCATTTGTTCATCCATTCCTCATTTACATGATATGATAAAATTACGATCAACACTCTGAGTAATTACTCTGACTTATCCTTACTAATTTTTGTGTCCATCTGTTCCTCCTCTTAGAGGTGAATGTGAGCACCCAAAAGCTAATGGCCATTGATTACATTCAAGGAAACCTTAGCTTCATCCAAATGCTTCCACAGTCTTACTGCATCATTTGGAATGAGTACATTCCAGTTTCCATACCCATACAGTAAGGATGGTCCTATACAAATCAAGCAAGTCCTCGTATCTAATTTACCCATATTTGTCGAGCTCTTCTACGTATTAGCATTTGTGATACACAGACAGTGTGAAGTCTTCTGCAAACATGTGCCATTATCAAAGTGTTCTAAAGCTTGTGGAGGAACTGACAGTACATAAAGATTTGGAGGAACATCCAAGAGCAGAGTCTAAATTGTTCATGGGGAGAAGGAATATTTTGAGAGGATCTTGCAGAGGTGATAGCAACTGAGAAGACAGGAGAAGGAAAGAGAAGTGTGTGTGAAAATGAGAAATGGGGAGGGGGAGGATCTGGCTGCCATGGAAGGGACTAAAGGGTAAGTCCTAAGGGTGCTCATTACAGTTTAGCCAGTAATCAGACTCAAGTCAGGCAAGGGTGGGGAGTATGAAGTCAAGCTGGGAGGAGAAGGTGAGATTCAACTCTAGATGCTGCAGTAGTGAGAAGCAGTCAGACCAGGAAGAACATTCCCTGGGCTTAGCAGAGATAGTTTTATGGCCTGGAGACACAAAAAGTCACTCCGCAGTCTCCAGAAGGGATAGAACATCCTTGGCTTTGAAGTTGGGTGTGATCGCATTAACTGAATTGAAGGTCCGCTCTGATGCACATCATCTGTCGTTTAGTAGGTTCTGAAAAGTGATGCAGTGGTTATTCAATCACTTACCTCCTATTGACTGGAATAACACATTCCTTCTCCATAGGGAGTAGATTTAAGTGAGGTTTTCCTAACTGATAGACTGTGGATATTTTCTAAAACACCATGCATTATGTTTCTGGTGTTCTAGTCACCTATGAGAGCAGTGGAAGAAACTGTGAGTTCAACAAATGACCATTTGAGAGAAAACTCATGACTACAGATAGGCTCTAAACACCCTCAGCCTTCAAGGCTCCTGAGCTTCTGCATCCTCATCAGCCCATCATTGTGAGGCCCTGCTACTCAGGGACATCAAATACTTAACTCTTCTCAGTAACAGGCGACAGTTCATTGACCACCTTCGTTTCCCATTATTTAGAACCTTAAATGACCACCTTCCTTCTGCCCATCACAGAAGGACCATAGCCTGAGGTGTAGGCTACAAGCAGGACATACCCACACAGAACCTAGAGTTCAAAAACTCTTATATCCTTTTACCATGCTGAACTGCATTGACTTCAATGCCAATAAAAGAGAAGCAACTTCACATCTGACTTCTGAACAAACTGAATCCAACATGCGATTGTTCTGACCAGCAAAACACTGTAGTGCCAGTCGGGAAGAAGTGTGATGAGATCATTTGTTTTATCTGATAAGGTTTAAGGACACGGACTTGCACAACAGAGCATCTTAGTTCTTTGGAAAACATTTTGGAATCACCAATTAGCCTGGGAACATAAGTCATCACTTACTAGTAATCACCTCGAAAGAGACCTGCCCTGAGTGTAGGTGAGTCAGCCGCCTGGGTAACAGTCAAGCAGAAAAGCCACCTGGCTCCTCACCTCCTTTCCTACAAGCCTTTCCAAGAGGAGGAACATGCTGGTATGAAGTGACCCAGACTCTCAGGATCCCACCCATCACTCAGGGTCCTACCAGTCTCTCAGTATCCCCACTCATTTATGACCTAGAAAGTTTGTTTTCACAGTATACCTAGATTATGAAATCAACCTTGTTATAGCAACAACTATAATACAATTGAGAAAATTCTCATTTCCTTCTTTTTCTCTCTTTTTGCTTGCTGTGGCTAGCATGTAAGACTACAATCCTCTTGATTTTGAAAAGGTATATAAAGTGACTTATATAATTATGTTATAAAGTTTAAAATGTTTGATAGCCATCATGAATGTTCATGCCACAATAGATATAAGCAATATATCTTCTGTAAATGTAAAACAATAGAGTGGCCGGGGTGATAGCACAGTGCCTGTCACAGAAATACGAGGACCTGAGAATGATCCCAGAATCACACACTAAAAAACATAGACAGTGACCATCTGAGGCTGTTCTGTGGCCTACACACACACAAACATATACACACACGAGCGCACACACACACACATACACACACACACACACACACACACACACACACTTTTAAGTGACTGATGTAGTAGCATATGCTTGTAATACCAGCATTTGAGAGACTGAGGCAGGAAGACTGAAATCTCATCTCTGCTTGACCCAGTCTCAAAAGTCAAAGCAAAACCAGTCATACCTTATGCTTTTTAAAAATTGTGTTTATTGTCTGTTTATTATACAGCTTTCTGTGCTGTCATCAGAGTGATAATAACTGTACTCATGCTACCAATAGTACTAATATTTATTGGATGATTTCAGTGACCCTTAAACAAGTAAAGCTTTACAGTAATACTAGTAAATCTTGCCAACAACTCTATGTAGCTAGTACTATTAGCTACAGGTTCCCAATGGGAAAGCTACAATGAAATGAAACTCAATAACTTGTAAGTGGTCACCGGGTTGAAAGTGGTAGAGCCACAAACTCACTAACTCTGTGCTCTTTTGTCTTTAGCATTATGCTATGCCACAATAAATGCACAAATATAGGAAATATATGCACTTAACTTCAAGAAAATTCTGGTTGTGATGAGAAAAACATACACACATAAACTATGGGATAACGATGTGGAAATCACGTTACTTGCCCAGGAGCAGATGGTAAAATCATTAGAACTTCAGCTACACCAACTGAAGAGGTTCTAGGTGAGTAAGAAAATCCTGATTTTTGATCCCTGAATTACATAAACTTAATGTACTGGTACGCACACTCATGCAGAAGAAAGAGAAGGATCAGAAGTTCAAACTCATTTTGATATCTTGTTTAGATAAATATCTACTTTGAGGCAGTCTGGACTACATGAGATCATATCTAAAGAAAAAAGGAATTGATTCTTTTGTAGTATAAATATATGAAATAATTCATAATCTAACCACCCAGCATTAGCTTCCAATGTGTTTACTTCCATTTGGTTACAACAGCTATAATGCAGTGTTATGACTCATCTCTGAATACATACGTCTATATATGCACTATGAGGATGTAGATAGATAGAGATAGATATATAGATTAGATAGATAAAGATTAGATAGATACAGATAGATATAGATGAGAGAAAGATTATTACATCTTGTCATTTGTTTTTAGTAGTCTGTTGATTTTACTGAATGGTAATGCAAAAAGTGACAATGTGCTCATTGGACAAAGACTCAATTCAAAATGATCCTTAGCTATTTCCAAATTTATCTCACATAAGAGTTAAAGATTTTACACATGTATGCAAAATAAGCACACACACATACACACACACTCTCACCCACATCTTATGAAGTAAGATGTCCTTTTGCTCAAAAAGAGATTCTAGGCTACTAAGAATACTACAGCCTCCATCTTCAGCCTCACAGAACTTGCTAGAACACATGGAACAAGGTTACAAATGGCCTGAAAAGATGCATTAGCAAGTCTGATTGCAATTTCAGGAAGCCTTCTTAGCTGTTCGAGCACCACAGAGCACAACACTACATCTTTAACAGAATCCCGAAGTTATCTTGCCTGGAAAGACTAGTCCTTACTTTGGGTGCACTGCTTCATGTGCTGGGGTTGGAAATCTGGTACATTGTCTCACAGTTCTCGGTGAAAGCGAGTGTGCACTTTCTCACTACTTCACTTGGCCTGTCATTGCTAGGCACTCAGAGAACATTTTGTAACCTTTGAAATAGAAAGAAAGCCTTGAAAACAGAATCAAGGTCCTTTTTTTTAAAACGGGATACACAATGTTGACAGAAATATATTCCAGAGGAATTTAATGCAGCTTTTTTGGGACTCCTGGCAGAGTTTCTTTCGTGCATCAGTAAGTGAAAAATGAGCACGGGAAACTCCTGACAGTAGAACAGGGCTGGGAGAGCCCTTGCCTCCAAGCCAACGATTAGATTCTACTGTACAAACAGAGAGACGGCTGTGAACTGCTCACCTCTGGAAGGTAAACACTAGGAAGGGAACACCCTCCCACGGGCTTTGAAGCATTCACCTTGTAAAAAGAAAAAGAATGGCTTTAAGGAGTTCTTCATGCAGAGAAAAGAGGAAGCTCTTTGAAGTAGGGCTAATTCTGGGTCACTGTGAAATCGGCCATGCTTCTGTCTACAAGCACTTCTGACCCTGCTGGACCATAAACAATAGGACCACAACGAAGTGCTTTTTCTCGTCTTCCTTCATCTGTATGAATAAAAATGGGAAGTAAAAAGTCTCCAGAAAAGATACAAAACCCTAACTACCAAGAGGCAGCTCCCTGGGAGCCATTCTTCAGCATCTTCTCCTTCTTTGACTAAAAGATATTCAATTGGAATGGATGTATAACGCCAAGCGGATGAGTTAAAATCTACTAGCTTGGGCTGTGGCTATAGCTCAGTGACAGAGCACTTGGTTGCAAAAGGCCCTGGGTGAGGTCTGGCAAATCAGCTACACTGGAGAGTGGGTAATAAATAGAATAAATTTCCTCTGAAAATATAACTGGGAGATAAAAAAGATAAAACTTTGAGAACTGAAGATTTCCAGAAAATATAAGAGTTGTTTGCTTTTGGTATGTTTAACAATCACAGCTAGGCTCCTCCCACTGATGTAAATTTCAGTGACAAACTAAATAGCCATTTAAGACTCTCTAGCACAGTGATCCTCAACCTTACTACTACTGCAAGCCTTGAATACAGTTCCACATGCTGAAGTGACTCCATTTTGTTGCTACCTTATAACTGTAATTTTGTTACTGTTATGAATTGTAATATAAATATTTGATATGGTAGATATCTGATATGCAACCTCCAAATGGGGCATGACCCACAGGTTGAGAACTGCTGTTCTAGCCAGGCAGTGATGCACTCGGGAGGCAGAGGCAGGTGGATTTCTGAGTTCGAGGCTCGCCTGGTCTTCAGAGTGAGTTCCAGGACAGCCAGGGCTACACAGAGAAACCCTGTCTGGAAAAACGAAAGAAAGAAGGAAAGAAAGAAAGAAAGAAAGAAAGAAAGAAAGAAAGAAAGAAAGAAAGAAAGAAAAGAAAGGAAAGTGTGCTTCTCCAAGGCAATTGTAAAATTTCCAACTGGATTATTCTCTTGATTCTTCTGTTTGTCCTAAGAGTTCAGCAGACCAGACAAGACCAGCAGCCTACAAACAAAATTCAACCTCTGATGTTCCTTTTTTTATTGGTTATTTTATTTATTCACATTTCAAATGTTATCCCCTTTCCCAGTTTCCCCTCTGCAAACCCCCTATCTATTCCCCTCCCCCACTTCTATGAGGGTACTCCCCCACCCACCCACCCATTCATGTCTCACTGCCCTAGCATTCCCCTACACTGGGGCATAGAGCTTTCACAGGACCAAGGGCCTCCCCTCACACTGGTGCCAGATAAGGCCATCCTCTGCTACATATACAGCTGGAGCCATGGGCTCCTCCACTCTTTAGTTGATGGTTTAGTCCCTAGGAGATAAAGGAAGGGGGTCTGGTTGGTTGATATTGTTGGTCTTCCTATGGGGTTGCAATCCCCTTCAGCTCCTTCAGTCCTTCCCCTAACTCCTCCATTGTTGTCCTCCTGCTCAGTCCGATGGTTGGCTGTATGCATCCACCTCTATGTTTGTCAGGCTCTGGCGGAGCCTCTCATGAGACAGCTAAATCAGGCTCCTGTCATTAAGCACTACTTGACATCAGCAATAATGTCTGGGTTTGGTGGCTGCATGTGGGATGGATCCCCTGCAGATATGCAAAGACATAATTTACCATCCCATCATTCTGCTGTGTGGTGCAGAGGAGAATGACAAGCCATCTCAATGACCTGCATATGGGTTCAGGTGACTTACACTAAACCTTTGATGTTTTACAGTAATGGAAATGCTAAGTATTTTGTTGGTGTCATGCAATTATTGTCCTTGCTTCCCAGAGAATGTTTTATTGGGAAAAGTGGATGCGTACGGTTTCCAATCCTGTTGGAGAATGTCTTGGGGATGGCTTTGACTGGCAAGAAGCTAACAGGGGCAGGTTGTAGAATCGCTTGCCATGTTGGCCACACAACTTTGACTCATGGGGAAAATACCCTCTCCACAACAAGTTTCATAAACCGTGCCTTGGCTCAGCTATAGTAAGAAAGATGGATGTAAATACAAGCAAACTGAATTGGTAACTGATATGATTTTTAAGATAATTTCATTGAGGTTTAGGCTATAAGGTCCTTGGATAGTTATTAGCACTTCCCTTAAGTGCTGATACCTCATACCTGAGAAAATTCTGAAAATTTTTCTCACAATCTAATACAATTTCAAATTATATAAACTGTCTTCCTTATAGCCTGTGTGGAAAATACTGTATAAATCTACACAGTATTTGTACAAGACAAACCTTTGTATGTTCAATAGCAGACAGGGTTCCTGCTCACCATACCATCTCAAGATCTGAATCAGATCCTAAAGACTCAAGGAAATTGGGGCAAACATGGTATATGACTAGCTTGTGTCTAGCCATTGTGGATCAGCTTCATCTCATATGCCCGACTGTATCCTTGTTGTAAGCCTCCTCTTCTAATCTTCATGGAGTATTTCATCCCATTTGAACTAGGTAACATCTTCTACATGTAACTTACAAATTAAGGTACTGAGTTCATTTCAAATCAGGTCAGTGGAGAGCGATAGATAGCAACACTTTTCTACCAGTCAGTACCGCCTACCTAGGAGAACAAAAGCTTAAGCTGCAGAATCTAGTCAGAATCTAGCTCCTGTCCATTCTCCCTTACATCATGCAAGTGCCTGTACAGGCATTCCCCAAATGACAGATAGATCATATTCCCACACTTTGTTTTGAAATCTGAATTTAATCCCTACAGAAACAATGTTATAAATGGCAGTTAAATTCCTGCCCAGCTCAGGAAAGACAATTTAACCCGTAATGTAAATGAATCACTGTAGATTTGCTGAACAGAATTCTGCGATCTAGAAATAGGAGACTTGTGGTGACAGCCCTTCAAACTACCAGATGTATTTGCATTTTTATAAAAGGTTTTTAGTGTGCCAGAAGGAAGGAATGAGTGCTGAGGTGGTGTGTAATGTTTCAGAAGTCACTGGAAAATAGCCAGTGTGCCTAAGAGAGTTTAGGCAACAAGCAGCAATTCCTAGAAATCAACAACCATGGTTATTTCCTTAGAAAGTCCTCTTTGTCATGTCTTTTTTTCTACAAAACGCAAAAAAAAAAAAAAAAAGGAGAAGTAAAACCTATTGTACAAGAGCAAACACTGAAGATAAAGACAATATAACTCAAGGAGTTATCAAAGTGTATCACAATGTACATGCCTTAATGTTCAAGAAAATAAATGTTATTGTCTTTGTAAGGGTACAACTCTGCTGGCCCTCCCGCCATTCATCCCTTACTCCTGCTGGACCCACAAAGGAAATAATTTTCTGCCTCTTTCTATAGCAATGACCTCTTAGGTTTTTTTGTTTGTTTGTTTGTTTAGTTGGTTGGTTTTTATTACTTCTAAGACCTATGCACACACCACTAAATTATTTGATAAAGTCTTGGCCATTTTTTGTTATACATAAATAAAATTGCTTAATTAAGCCTATTTTCTACTCCATCCCATTACATGTGTGGCACTGAACCAATGCGCGAATTCTTTTGCTTTAACTGCAGTATATATTCACTTGGCTTTACTTATTATAAGGCCATTCTTTTGGTGGCTATGTTTGGTTTTTAACATGGAGAAATCACCTTACTTATGTCAAGCATTTCTATCATGCCTACACCAAGAAACAAAACTGTAGGTCATAGTAAACAGAAAGGCGTAATTTTAATGCAGAATTCCAAAATACTCCCAGAAAAGTTTGCATGGATTTGACTCCCAGGGACAATGTGCTAGACTTCTGGAGTCTGTTGATTTGCCTTGGGAGGCGGCTTTCATTTGGGCCATTCTAATGAATAGTAATATTATTGTGCTCTGAAGCAGCATCTCCAAGATTGTTAATAGTGCTAAACATACCTGCTCATCCCACTGACCAGCTGGACGCTTTCTTTCTTTCTTTTTTTTTATTTTTTACACTTTAATTTATTTTAATCAATAGTATTATTCTCTAGGAACTGCACCTTTTATGGTTTTTTGTTTGTTAGTTTTGTCTTGTTTATTTCATCCCCATTTCCAGATAATGGCTAATTTATTTTTTCATTAATTTATTTATTAATTCACTTTACTTCCCAATATTATCCCCCTCCTCCCATCCTCCTTCACAGAGCTCCTTCCCCATTCCCTCCCCTTTTCTCCTCTGAGAAGGGGGAAACCCCTAAGTAACACACACACATACACACACACACACACACACACACACACACATACACACACACGCACACACACACGCACACACACACACGCACACACACACACGCACACACACACTGGACACATTAAGTCACTGCAGGACTAGGCACATCCTCTCCAGTTAAGGCAAGACAAGATAGCCCAGTTAGGGAAACAGGATCTACAGGCAGGCAACAAAGTTCAGGTCAGCCCCAGATCCAGTTGTTGGGTGACCTGTATGAAGATCAAGCTGCACATCTGCTCTATGTGGGGGTGGGGGCGAGGGGGGGGAGATGAGGTCCAGTCCATGCTTGCTCTTTAGTTGGTGGTTCAGATCTGGGAGCCCCGAAGGGTCCAGTCTAGTTGACTCTGTCGGTCTTGCTGAGGAGTCCCTTGTCCTGTTTGGGTCTCTCAATCCTTCCCAAAACTTTCATTTCTAAAAGTACCAGATGAATGTCCTTTGCCTTTTAGCTATTTCATTATACGTCTTTTGTGCTTTTGGTTTGTTAGAGTTCACTTCTGATTTGATTTTTACATATCATATGTGATCTTAAAATTTTTGTTCTGCTCTATGGTATAAAGTCTTACTTTCTGTTTTTGAGTAAACAGAAATTCTTGGACAAGTAAAATGTCTCAGCATGTAAAGGTGCTTGCCTCTGAGCCTGACAAGTGAATTCAGAACTTGGACCTTACATTATAAAAGGAGAGAACAGATTCCCTCAAATTGTCCTCTGACTCACATACACACATGTACACACACACAAATAAATACATGTATTTCTAATTATAGAGGTTATTAGATTTTTAAAATAAGCCAATTGTCAGAAAATACATGGCCACATATTCATCTATCTGTTTGTGAATCGTGTCCTCCTTAATTATCTTTCTATATAACCCACCCTTATAAACCTAAGTGACCCTATCCGTTTGTTACAAATCTATATAACCCACTCTTACAAACCTACGTGACCCTATCTGTTTGTTACAAATCTATATAACCTACCCTTACAAACCTACGTGACCCTATCTGTTTGTTACAAATCTATATAACCCACTCTTACAAACCTACATGACCCTATCTGTTTCTTATTCAAATATTTCTTCTATTCTGATCTTTCTTTTACTTTTACAATTCAGTTAAAATCTCCATTGTTTCTGTCTGCTACTTTTTCTCTGATTTCTTTCTGCCTCTCTTTCTCTCTCCCTCTTGCATACACATGTGCTTATAGTTTGTGGTTTTATTAGAACTGGGAAGTGCTGACATTTTTTAATAATACTTGAGTCTCTTGATGATATGTCCTATATGTATCTAGGTCTTTAAATTTTCTCAACTTTTAAAATTTCCAATAAAAAAAAAGCCTTTAACCTATTTTTTTCAATTTTATTTTTATATATTTCATGTTATTAAGGATCAAAATCATAAATGTTAAATTTATATTTGATATATTTAGAAATTAAGGTGTAATAGCTTTATTGTGGGATGATTCACACACAATAACATATTCATACTTAAAATGTAAAATCTGATTAGTATTGGCATATGCAAACACCCAAGAGACTGTCACAAAGTCAAGATAATGAACATATCCATCACTCCACAAGTTTCCCCGTGCCCTTGGTAACCTCCCTAACCCTTCCCCATGACCTTCGGCCCCTTGTCAAGGGCTAACCTCTATTTAACTATATATGAGTTTGCCTTTTCTAGACTTCTATTATTTATGGAGACATACAGAATGTGCCTTTTTTTGGTCTGGCTTCTTTCACTCAGTTTAATTATTTTGAGATCTATCCATGTTGTTCCCCGGGCAAAAGATCACTCTCTCTGCTCATGAGAAGGGCACATTTTCTTTATCCATTTATTCTTGGTCCAGCCATTGATTTGTTCTTGGGTTGGAGCATTGTAAATAAAGCTACTAGTGTGTACACATCTTGTGGGCACATGCTTGTGGTTTTCATGCATAAATGCATGCACGTGGTTGAATAAAGAACATGGTCTATTTTAACTTTGTCAGTCTGCTCATGTGTGCTGGTTTTATTTCACAGTCTGGGGAGTCCTTCACAAGAGCTCAGGTTACTTCATGTGAACACCATTGTACCTTCTTTCTGCTTCATTGTATCTACTCCACAAAATCCAGTCAGGACATCTTAGCTAATTCTTAACTTTTCAAATATCAATAATAATAGCTCATGTCACCTGTTTATTTCCATTCTTTGAACTTCTTTGGGGAAATATATGTTCAAGATGTTTGCCCAGTATGTGTACTGAAGAGTTTGCTTTCTTTTTATTAAGTTTTCAATATATTATAGACACATATCCTTTGAAAAATATTGGTTTGAAAATTCTGTTTTCTTATATGTGGCTTTTTAAAACTGTCTTGCTCGTTTCCTCCCCAGTGTACAAGAAGTTTTAATTTCCATGAAATTGAATCTCATTTTTTTTCTTTTATGAGTCATGCTTTTGCAACAGTATCTGAGAAAGCTTTGGCTAATCCTAGGTGCCATGGCCTAACCTACACCTGCTTAAAATGTGTGTGTGTAATATTTAACCGCAAATAGGACTTCATTTGCCGATGATGAAGGTTAATGAGGTCAAAGGGCAGACCCTGAACCAATAGGATTAATGTCTTATAAAAGAACACAGCCCTCTCTTTTGTCTGTCTTTATCACATGAAGATACAACACAATACGGTGTGTACAGCAAGCCAGAAAGAAAGCCTCCACCAGGTACGTAATGTGTTAGTGCTTTGATTTTGAATTTGACTACCTTTAAAACTGTGAAGAATAAACTTTGCTTAAGCCACAGTCTGTGGGATTTCATTTGAACTGTTCAAGCACACTAATTCACTATCTGACAATAAAAAGTATCCTATATTTTCATCTAGAATGTTTGTAGGTTCACTGCCTACTAAAATCACATTCAGGGTCTGGGTGAAATGTATAGCTCAGTGATAGAGTGTTTGCCTTGTGTACCTGAGGTTCCCCAGTTAAATTCCATATTGTGAAAAGTATACATAAAATATATGTAAAACAGTTTTTTTTTAAATAGAGTTCAGACATACAATCTATTTTGAGTTAAGATTTGTATAATGTGTGATCTCTGAATCAGAAAAAACAAGAACTCAATAAAGAACTGAATATGGGCTCAGAAACCCCTTTTCATTCAAGTAGAACAAATCTGTTTCACTGATGATCAAACCCCTCCTGGCTCACTAATGACATTGTCCAGTTTTCCACAATCCAGTTAGTCCCACACAGAAAATCATTGCTTAAATATTATTGAAAATGATTCACAGTTCCCAACCAACATCACTTTCAGAGTTGTACTTCTGCAAATCCTATTCTCTCTAATTTGAAAAACTATGCTTTTTCTAGGTCTTTCTTCTCATCTTGGTCCCTGATATACACTAACTGGTACCCAGCCAAGATAATTCATTTTAAATATCGCCTTCTCTGGGAAACCTTTCCTCAGCACAAAAGACTCCCTCTTCCAGGTATTTCATCTGAGTCACCTCAAAACAACACTTTCAGTAAGACACTGTACTCATAGCCTCGTGCTGAGGCATCCCTTCCTCCCGAGGTACCAGCCACAAGAAGAGTACAGTATGGGATAGAGTTTATTTAGGCTTGGGGAGCGGAGTTGAGGGAGTAGAGACAGAGAAAGGGAGAGAGAGAGAGAAAGAGGGGGGGAGTAGTAGAGGCCAGCCGTGATCACTTGTAGCAAGAGGGGAGGGTTATGGGGAGAGAAGGGACATAGAGGGAAAAGGGGGAGAAGGTAAGAGGAGAAGAGAGCGAGAGAGGAGGGGGCAAGCAGCCCTTTTAGAGTGAGTCAGGCACACCTGGCTGTTGCCAGGTAACTGGGGGGGTGGGGGCAGAGCCTGGAAGAAATGCTAGCAACAGTTATTAATTCAGTGCTTGCCTACCTATTTTCAAAGCTCCCAGGCTCTCAATGAATGTTAGATAAATGACAAAATCAGAAACTAGAGCATCTGAGTTAATACATATAAATAATGGTTAATTACTGAAACTTATCCAAATGACAAGTCATAACAGTATGAAAACAAATATCATAGAATATGTTGTCACGCATCAGTCAGTAAAAGTTTTGCACTCCAGAGCAAATCCTCAAAAAATTCAACAATAGTAAATACAGTGTCCATCTTCAGGAAAAAGAAAAAAGAAATATTGGCCAGCCTAAAACACAATGCCAGGGGAATCACTGAGATAAATCATCAGAATGATCAATTTGCAATCACCAAGGAGCATAACAGACTGGGTAGCAACCAATGGGGCTTTTAAAGGAACAAATCATGCCAGACCGATTTAATTTCCCACTATGATGGAGTGGCAGACCTTGTAGATAAAAAGGATGCAGAAGATGTAATCTCTCTAGACTTCTGTAAGCCTTTGATTCTGTCCGACCTGACATTCTCATCAACAAACTGGGGAGATCTAATCTAACCCACACAACTGTTTAAAGGATGCACAGCCCACTGGACAGAGGCATCCAGAAAGCAATTGGCATGGGCTTTGCATTAACCCAGGAGAGCATTAGTGGCAACAGTTTTGCAGAGTGGCTGGAATCATTCAGCTATCTTACAGTCAAACAGAAGGTGAGTGCATAAGCAGAGACATGTGTGCAATAAAGGACAGATTCACACAGGAATGACTACACATGTATTTGGAACTGAAAGACTGTTTCTGTGTAGAAGTATTTGCCATAAAGCAAATAGGCAAACAAGCAAATAAATACATTAAGAGTGGTCTATTTGTAAATATTTCAGCCTTAGTCTACACTTGCATCCTTAACAGAACGGAGCACCACCAGGACCTGTGTTGCTTTCGTGTGTGAAACCTCTGCAAATCAGTGCCCGTACACCTGTCTCTGCCATCCTTTTATCCTGTGTTGCATGGAACGTCCTTTCTATCTGTATTCTTTCCCAGTTTCCTTAGATACCTGTGTGACCATTCTTTAACATCCCTTCCTCCCTCTTCCTGTTCAATCTCTATGCATCAACCTTCACTCATGGCCTCTGCCGACCTAGTCTTGTTATCCATGATTTCTTCCTTTATTCAATACTCTGAAAGAAGGTTGAATCATAGTGAATGGAAACTCAAGGTAATGAGACAGTGAGAAAATAAAATAAAGAAATGAATTATAAATTATATATATATATATATATATATATATATATATATATAAAATCACATTACCCTCTCTTATCCAAGCAAAATCTCTTCTCTCTGAACATTTCCCTCCTCCTTTCATGTCCTTTAATTAGGGTTGTTTGCCTAAGTTCTTAGCATGGGGTGATGGTGCCAATGAGAGCATGGGAAACTAACCAGTGGTCACACCACCAGGAGTGGGGGCAAATGCTTCACCTTTTCCTCCTCTCCTGTAACCCTGACTGTCAAGGTCGTCTCCCCCTGGAGACAAGGAACCTTCAAAGCCCCACCTCCTTCCATAAGGAAGTGTTGAAGGGCTGAATTTTGTGACGGTAACTGAAGCTGCTGGTTTCATAAGTGCAATGGCAGTGCTGTATGCAGAAGACAGCATTTTAACGGACTCCTCCCCATCTTTTTGTTTTTGCATGCTTCCCTCCTCTTATATGATGGATGCTCCCTGAGCCTTGGCAGGGGCAGGGGGTGATATAATGTCCCACTCAGAGCAAAGTACCCAGTAATCACTTATTCCCAACACTTTGGCCTTGCAAAAAGGTCTTTGTGTTGCAAAAGGGCAATCCACTATATTTGGAGACAGGGCCTCGAAATTGATAGAGGTCTTTCTCCTAGGTGGGGCTTTGGAATAGAGCTGGCTGCTGAATGGAGGAGCAGGGAATAAGATGGTGTAAAGAATCAGACTTAGGATTCAGGCAAGGTTTGAGCCATCCAGACAAGGACTCAGGCATAAGGCATGAGATAAGTGGCATGGTAGAGGACACCCTTAATTTCTGCTGTGCATTAGCTCTCTGGCTCTAGGAAAGTCATTTAAATGTTCCAGATTGGATTGGTCAACTGTAAAATGGGTTTATTACCTAAGTAAGACATATTGAAAGCAAATGAAAAAGCACATGCAAACTCAGCAAACTAGAAAGCTCTATGCACCTACTAAATTGAAGTGTCACAGTTGCTGCTGTTGCTGTTGTTGTTGTCGTCCTCACCATCGTCCTCATCGTTGTCGTCATTGTCGTCAGTAAGGACCAACAGTAGTTAAACCCAGGAGAGGGGCTCTCAGCAGATGTACTCATATTTCTATGTAAACTTGTGGTCTAAAGATAAGGAACACTCTACTCTGCTCTCTAGGGGGAATAAATCTTAATTCTCAATTGGCCAATTAAATTAAATGTCCATTCTGAAACGAACTAACAACTAAATGTAATTTTCATTTTGTAAAAAAAAAAAAAAAAAAAAAAAAAAATTAAAAAACCAGCAAGTTAGATTTTATTAAAGATAACTTCAGCATCCTTTGTTAGTTCTTCAGGGAAAGAATAAAAACATTGAGCCAGGCCTTTGCTGCAAATATTACAGATAATGGGAGACCACAGCACATACAATGGAGAAATAAGAGTTAGTCAAGAAGGTACAATCCTAAGATGTTTTCCAACGTACTTTTCTCTAAATACCTGATACTTCTTATTTTTCAATATTTCCAATAGGAGAATGGAAAACTGGGGCCAAGCTTTTTATATCTTCAATTTACTTTGTCTATATAGATTATAGTTAGTTATCATAATAATATGATCATAAGACTCCTTATGGGCTGGAGGATTTCCCTACATAATGACCTTACCAATTCACACCCATGTCTAAAAATTAAGATGTCAAATTATTTTTCCATTTCACACTGAGGAAACTCAGATGTCCAACACAATCACATAGTGAAAAGTTATCTGAATTTTCTATTCCTAAAAGAGAATTCTACTGCAGCACAGTTAGTTTTACAGATATCAGTCTATCTGTGAGAGTAGCTGTTAGTACAATGGTGATGGTAACATGTGACCGTGGACATGTTAGTATGAATTCTGCACGGGGGAGGTGCATGCATAAAAGTGCACTTGTGAGTGGAAGCACGGGTTCTGCTTAAGGTCTCTTTCTCATAGTTCATTGCCTGATTACTTGAGAGGAAGTCCCTCACTGAACCAAGGCTCACTAGTTCAGCTGAACTAAGGAACAAATGAGCTCTAGGGACTCACCAATTTCCACCTCGACCCCAACCTCCCAATATCAAGTTTACAGATGTCACCACCATGCCTTGTTTGTGATGAGGGTCCTGGGATCTGAACTCAGCTCCTCCTGCTTGAACACACCCATTACTGACAGAGCCATGCCTCCAGCCTCTGTTGGTACATTTTCAAAACAAGTCCTCAGTCAAGATTGTACGTATCACCTCACTAGACTCCTTATAAAGTCTCCAGTTCATTTGTAATGAATTGGATATTTATATGCTGGGAATAGCATGGTGGTGAGGGTGTGGAAAGACTGACTTTCCACTGTCCAATTAGATGACTCAGAGGGGGAAGTCTGAGCCCAGGAGGCCCTACAACAGTGAGAGGTGAGTCAGGGACCAAGGCTGAGGAGGTGGATGAGCCTGTAACCTGAGGTTGTTACCTCAGAATTAACCTGCTGTGGGGGCACAAGCCATATTTCAAGTTGTTAAATATGTCAATAGTTTCATCATTTCCTTAGATTCAATTCACTTTTTATACAATAATTTACGTAAATTATGTACAATTACAAAATATTATTGTGTTATTTTATTCCAAGAAAAACTGGATTTAAAATGGCAAACTACCTAGGGGAGAATGTAGAAAAAAATCACATTTTAATATTTGTTCATTGTAGGTTATTGGTTAATGTATATATACTTAATGTATATATTAATTATTATATTAATATCAATGTATATTATTATTATATTATACTATATAATGTCCATATACCATGCAATTCAAGAGACAGGAAAAACCTGCTTACTACATAAAGAAACATTAGAGACATAGTCTACCGAAGTGCCTTTTCTTCACTTCATAAGAGAGGAAAGAAGTCAACCAATTAGATGAATAAAGGAGGGGACCGGCCAGTATTAGCACTACCCATAGTATTTCATAGTTGCAAAAGTTAGCAGAATCTCTGCGGGCATCATAAAGGTTAAAACACCTATAAACAACTGTACTTTGATCTATTAACTTTTATTCTCCAGTGTCTGACTTGGACATTTCTTCACCCTCCCTTGAATTCATTGGAATGAAAGCCAGGTTGGCAGAGCTCCGGGCATCTCACAGTTGCAAATTTAGACTAATCGTTGGGCACAAATAACAACACTGGTCAAACAAAGAAAGTCTTCGGAGATACCATAAAAAATATTCCAGGAAGATACAAGTGGAAATCTCAAGGTCAGGAAGCCAGAGGCAGGAAGATTGTGAACAGAGGAACAGCCTGGCGACATAGTGAGTTTGAGAACTGCCTGTGCATAGGAAGAACCTGCCTCAATAATAGTAATGATAATGACAACTACAACAATAATAATAACAATGGAATGCCATACAGATGAGGAGGACCAAGAGATGAAACAGAGGTCAAGTTCTAGTCAGATAGACAAAACAATCCCGATCTCAGGACTATATGCCACACAGTATTGCTATTTTGAAGATAATAGAAGACAGGGACTGAAACTCAGTTGGTAGGGCATCTGCCTAGAATTTACAAAGCCTTGGGGTATTTAATCCTCAACACTGCATAAACTTCGTATGGTTTTACATATCTGTAACCTTAATCAGTTGTTCAAGGGTACTCTCAGCTTACAGTGAGTTCAAGGCCAGCCTGTACTACATTAAACTATCTCAAAAAACAAACACTAGAATGAAGAAAACTAAAGGAAGATGCTTCATGAAGAACCAACAAAGTGTGGGGATAGAACAGTGTTAATCACTGGTAAGAACTGACTCCTTGCTCGGTACTGTTCTCAGTCTGTTCTACATAGTCAGTAACTTAATCTTTACTAAAATCCCAGAGTAGCACAGGTTTGCTGATACGCGAAAAGAGGCTCTAAGACAGTATAAAGCCTTTGCTAAGGCAGGGCCACTGACAATAAAGTTCTTTCTAGAAGAAAATTAGTAAACAATAATAACAACAAAAACAACAATAATACCTGCTAATATGTACTAAGATACTACGGTAACTAGCATTGCTCTAAACACGTTGCATGTGTCATCTCTTTTAGAGATTTATCAGCATCACCAGACAGACTACACTATTTTAGCAATAACGAAACATGAGAGACTGAGTGTTCTACAACCTCCCAGCTAGTGATATAACTGAATCACAATTCAGACCCTGACTGGAGAGCGCAGGCCATTAAAGAGTTTCTTTTAACCATGACAGCAACCTCATAAGGTCACTATGGGTATCAAAATGAGTTGATATGTGCAAACAATGTTTAAAATCATGTTTAATACAAAATAAGCATGTAACCAATACTAACTCATATTTGTCTTATTATTGATATTATAGACTGACGTCTCTTGAAATACAAACCACAAGGATGATGGCAAATACAGTAGAAAGACTGGTGTTTTAAATAGACGATTCATTAGAAGTGACTAAACAATGTCTACTAAATATGAGCGTTTGCAAGGATAATTTAAGTTAGATTTGAACACTTGAGAGTTTTAGTACTGCAGAAAAATATACACAGGATATTGGGGTGTGAGATTAAAAAACAGGATTAACCAGAAGGAAACTAAACCAAGGTTTGCTAGTGTTGACAATCAGGCAACCTCCACAACCAGCCCTGCCTGACCACAACAGGCCCATCAGGTAACCTCTACAGACAGCCCAACATGGCGTCCACGGGACCATCAGACAACCCAGCCACAAGACTCGCCATTATTAGCTGCCCAGTGGCAACACATTCCCATTGTCGCCTCTGTCACATGTCCCACCTCAGATGCATCGTGGTCCCTATAAAGAGCCACATTTTTCTATCCCCAACTCGGTTTCTTTTCTTTCTCCCACCAGAGGCGGCTTTTGTGATCCTTTCGCCCCTATCTTTTAATAAATTTCCCACATGAGATCTGTCCCACAGTGTGATTTTGTTGGAACCTGATGGCTAGTTCCATCAGCTAGGACAAATCACATCACAGGTTGAAATCTAACCCAGGATGAAAAATAATTTGAATGGTGTGTGTGTGTGTGTGTGTGTGTGTGTGTGTGTGTGTGGAAATAGCATATTTCTAGATTCCCCAGAAAAGAACAATGAAAAGAATAATATAAACGTTCATGCAGCCATTGCCCTATCAGTAACAAAAAACAAAAGTCAAGCCACCCAGTGTAGAAAATCTAAAGAGAGGACAAAAGATTTGAGCCTAGTGTGTGCATGGCCAGGTGGCCTTCCATTCAAGTTCATCCAAATGTAGGGGGCAGAGATTTACCCTTCCTTTTGAATACTCACTTTGGTATTCCTGGCCTGGACTTTAGCAAGATGATAGATGGCTAAACCCTCAGGGTCAGACATCACAGAACTCCTGTTTGATCTTTTGCCCTTGCTTTGCTGTCAAAGATGACATCATGCTGACAGTGGACCAGGTTCAGGGGGTTGGTATAGTCAGTCATACAGCCTTCTCTGAGAAGGACCTGTTGTTGATTTAAAGCTTGGCTGTTGCTCTCTTAAAATTCATAGCAATTCTATCTTTGAAATGATGTTATTTAAGAGACACCCAATGGGTCAATGGAGAATATTCACGAGCAGAGAAAATACCCACAATGTTTTCTGCCTTCCTGTTGCTCAACTTCCACAGAGCTCTTATGACCATCCATGACCCATGGGCCATGGCATTCTCCAGACTCCAGAACACAATAAAAAATATGGGGTTGGTGTAGTAAGCATGTATCCAGAAGTAAAATAAAAACAAATGACTCATAGCTCGTGGTAGAACACATGCTTGACATGTGCAAGAGCCTGGGTTTGATCTTCAGCACTGTCAAAAAAAATAAAAAAATAAAAAAATCCAGCTAGCTATCTACATCATTTTCACTGTTGTAAAAATATTCTACGTATCTACATACAGGCTTCAAGACACACATCAAATGATGTTGATGATTTTACGTATTAGAAGTAATTCTAACATTCTAATATTTTTATTGAAAATTGCCATTGTGTATTATAAAACATGAATGATAAAATTCTATGAATTATTGAAATTTTTAAGCTTGCATACCTAGAATGACATGAAAGAGGAGTTTTTTTTTAAAAAAAAAAACCTGTATAAGCCCATAGGAGAAGGGCGAGGTTTTATATTTATACTAACATTTTAACAGTCTTTTAAATGAAAGTTTAGTAGAACTTCTACTTGCTTCAGTGAATGAATGGCTAGCTTCTTTAAAAGTTGTATTTGGGAGATGGGAGAATGCTTAGTGGGCCAGAGTGCTTGCTATACAAGCGTGAGAATCTGAGTTCAAATCCCCAGTATGGACATAAAAATCTGTGGGAGCTGCTGGCTACCAGTCTACCTCCTGGTTCAGTAAGAGACCCTGAGTGGAGAGTCTCTTCACAGAGAAAGAGAGGAGAGAGAGAGGGAGAGAGAGACAGAGACAGAGACAGAGACAGATAGAGACAGAGGGGGCAGAAGGAGGAAGAGGAGGAGGAAGGGAGGGTGAAGGAGAGGAAGAGGGAGAGGGAGAGGGAGAGAGAAGGAGGAGGAGGAGAGGAGGGTGGGAGAGAGGGAGAGGGAGAGGGGGGAAGGAGGGGAGGGGGAAGAGAGAGAAGGAGAAGGAAAGGAATCTTTGACAAAGTTGTTTAGGTTTTGCACTGGCTGTGGAATTTGACAAAGGTTGAGAAGTGCTTGGCGCCTGAAAGCAGGGGTGTTTCTAGCTAGGGTTCTTGCCACAGGTCCTGAGTCACTGTTTCACCAGGGAGCGTCTGTGTCTTAGGAGGTGAGAGCAGCTATCCACCCCCAGCTTTGCTAGCACTGGACACATTTTTCCTGTCGCCTCACTTCCTACACTTTCCTCCCCTCCTTCTGTTTCCAGACCCCTCAGAAGGTTCTCTGGAGATCCTCTTATTCTGTGCTGTACTTTACTGCAGTTTCTCTAGAGTGGCAAAAGCCAGGAGTCTATGGCATCTATCACCATATGCCTGACACCTACAACTGGTAATTACAGTCTAAATGGTCTCTTTTGTACCCAGTCTGTACTTCCTATGTCCCTCATATATTCTATATGAATACATACGATATATATAAATAAAATTATTTTCACCAAAGCTTCTACTTATAGAGGAAAGAGCTATGTTACAGTTTTATTGTCCTACTAAACTATATTCAAAACAAGCCATCTAATTTATCCCAAGAACCATGCTCTAGCACCAAACTCCTTCCTTTCATGGCATCCTGTATTAGAGTGAAATGGAAGACGAGAACAGTCTATCACCTGCGTTAAGTGTAAGCACTGCAACTATATAACCTGACTTTGAGGAACGAGACTCAAAGGCTAAAATGGACTCTAAAATAATAAATAAATAAATAAATAAATAAATAAATAAATAAATTTAAAACATACCGTAAGAACTGAAAAGTAGTTTGTATTGAGTGGTGGACTAGAATGTTCGTGATTCTCACTCTTTAGAAGATGAATAGACCAGCCCTCCTAAATGTGCATATGTGTCAATAGACAATTTTGATTCTATTGCACTTTGTAGCCTGACTCTAAAGGGTTACAGATCCGTAGAAAAGCTCTTGCCTCTGTTACCTGCTTCTCCGTTGTCCATCAGCTCATTTTCCTTGAATGGTAGCTTAGCTCCTGCTCTCCTGGTGGCCACAGCTTCCTAAGTACCCAGAAAAAGACATCAGGATTTTCTCTTCCACAAAGATTGGTGAGCCCTTACCTCGAGGATGAACAAATAGGTATGTCAACATCTTTGGTCATAAGAAAACTTTGACATAGTCAAGGTGTTGTATACACTTGTGATCTCAGCACTCAGGAGCAGAGAGAGAAAAATAACCAATTTGAGGCTAGTGAAGGTTTCTTAGAGCACTCTAAATCAGCAAGGGCTACATAGCAAGACCCTGTCACAAAAGAGCTCAGAAGAAAAGGTAATATCAAAAAGAAATACCAACTTGATTCACTGAGGAGAGAGGACTCTTCTCTAATACTTCTTTTTTATACTTTATAATTCTTAACACAGTGTTTCTACACGTTAATGGTACTGCATTTGGATCCAGGTTTTCGATGTTCGTGAAATTAATATTTAAAGCCATGCTCTGAGTGTGTGTGCACGTGCACATGTGCTTGTGTGTGTGTGTGTGTGTGTGTGTGTGTATGTGTGTGCGTGCACGCATTGTGGGTAGAACAGCCAATGAGAACAGCATAGAGATGGGGTGACTATGACAATCACTGAGTCAGTAGCTGGCAGTGTCAATGGCTCCAGCGCCAGACACAGAAGCCGAAACCATTTTAGGAGAACCTTTTATTTGTCGAACCTAGGCAGAAGCACACAGATTTCCTTCCCAAACCACAGACCTCCTTTTCTGATACTGACTTATCTGTAAGTAATCTTCAGCACAACAAACTAACAGACTTATCTCACAACATCTTCCCGTCTGGCTGTGCCATGGTCGATCTGACCCTTTCAGAGGCAAGGAAGCTCCTTTTATTGCTAATTTCTGTTTTGTCTCTTACTCCTGTCCAGCTTGGCTCTAATAAGAACAGAATCTTCCTAAAGGCTTTTGTTGGCCATACGAAGATAAACTTCCCCATGGACTCGATTCTGAGTCTACTTAATTTTCCTGTACTGGAATTCCAGCAATGTGCCTGAAGCAACAAAATGCATGCAACAATGTGTGTATTCATTGGGACATTAAACAGTAAAACAATTCTAGATCCAGGCTCTGAGATGTTCTGATTATTAGAAGTCCTTAAAATTTGTTCTACCCTCTCCAAACATCACCTTCTGCCCCCCACCCCGGAAAATTCATTTTATTGCACATTGCGTGGCAGGCTTTATGACAATGATCCCTCCAATCCCTAATTAGCAAGTGGTAACAGATAGGCAGTTAGATCCACTCCTGGCGACATCTCGACAGATTGACACCGCCACCCCCACCTCACCTCCCAAGATCCCTGCAAGGCTTCTCATTTCAAATGTGACCATGCTCCAACACAATGTTGGCAAGCCTAGTCTCGTGTTGGAGGAGGGGGAGGGGCTATAAAGGCAACATGTTCGCACAAGCATGGCAGAGCCTATGCATAAACCATTTGGTTTTGCAATTAAAAACAGGTTTGGCTTCCCTCTGCATCAGTAAGACAACGTCAAAGCAACATTCGTCCTGAAAATTTTCCCTTGTGAATTCAAATGAACTGTGAGTCTTGGGGTTCTCTTTGTTTGCATGTGCATGCCTTGAGAATGAATTTTTACAAGTGTTCAATGTGTTTCTTTCTGGGGTAATACCATTAATGTGTCGAATCACTGCTATGAGATGGGTCTCAGTTACACTTTTCCGTTCTCTGTCCCTGAGGCATGTAACTAGCATTTTGATCTGACCCATCAGGTATATCACCGCAGGTAAATTTATTCTCCAAGTCTGACCCCTTAGAAAATGAACACTTGTTCTAAAGACCTAAAGGAATTGACTCTCACATGCTGAACTTAAGTTTCAAAAATACTAAAAATCACAAATACATTTACTGCTAGGGAAGTGTTATAAACCTGGCTATAATAACGACTAATTATATCTTTATTGTTATTATCCTTAAAATATTAGATCTTATGATATTGGGAGAGCACTCTACCTCAAACCTAAAAATCCTTGCTTTTACTGTACAATGAACAACCTAAATACTATTAAAAGCTATTTCCACTTAAGAGAATTTAGGAATTCTCTAAAAGGTAGAATTTGCTTTCATTTGTCTTTTATTGTGACCTCATCTGGATAAATGGAAAGAAATGTCATCCCCTATTCAAGTATATACTGTAAAAACATCAGTTCAAAAGTTCAGCCACATAGGAAAATGCTATGTCTCAGATCTTGGTAGACATGAGTCAAAACCACCTGGGAAAGCCTAGACCGGGGTACATGAAGAAATCCTCACAATAAAATGTCAGAGGTTCCTGAGGCCAGTGTCCAAGGCAAGTATGTGTTCAAGGAAAGTTTTATGAAAAGATAGTGTCTTAGGAGTGTCAATTATTCACCAGCAATGATGATTCATATTAATTAAAGGAGAAAGATGGACCAAACAAGGGAAGGGAGAAAAGAACAATTATTCTCAGAGTGAAATATTTGATCTAAAATCATCCAGGAGTGATTTTAAATTTCTTTTACTTACAGAACCCGCTCAAGTAACTTAAAAAAGATTAGTTTATTCATGTTTTTCTGAATTACCTTCTTTGACAATCTGAGCATCACTTTCTCAATAGGAAAATCACTAAAATATAAATTGATCTTTGTATCATTCTGAAATTGATCCTTTGAAAGAAATATTAAAAATGTTTCATAAAGTGTGAAGTAAATAGAAGTATATTTGGCACAAAGTAGGAAAAATGACCAAATATGCGTGTGAAAATTGTGCAGTCTTATTGAACTGGTCAAAAATTACTGTGGTCCATCTGGTCCATTTTATCATATAATTAAACTGTTATATGCAAGTAGAAATACATGCATCTACAGCTTTTATTTCTCAAAACTATATGAGTTTGCTTATTTTTGATCTGTGAAACCAGTAAATAGAAAAAGCCTAATTGAGGGTGCAGTGTGAATTGATAAGGATATTAATTCTCTCAAATAAATAGTTATTAGTTATAAATAAGTATTTTCTAATTTAACGTCTCTGTGTTGAAGCTTTCAAATTGACTTTGGGCACCCAGTGGCTGGCTGTGTGTTTTACAATCTTGCAAATAAAAGATAAAAATGTAAGAAGCTGCCAAAGCAGAAATAAATTCAGCATTAAGGTTTTAGAAATAATATGGTTTTTTTACAGCGAAGTAAATATATATGATCACGACTACAATTTTGAGCCTCTATGTAATTTGAATCTTCCTCTCCACTTATCAAATCAATGAATCTTTTTGAAATTGTTTTAATGAGTCAGGAGCCATGAATTACTTATAGATTAGATAAAGAAAGACCATTTTGCTTTTTATACGTATATAAATTCCACTAGAGGACTATTTTATGCAAGAAAATCCCTTATTAATTCACTGTTACTGGCTCTGTTTCTAACAATTATAATCCAAATAATTGGGGAAAATAAGGAATAAGGGTGGATTTTATGTCTTTCAACTCAAATGTTCAGATGCTCAATAAATGGCACAATCACGTGACTAAAGGAGGGGAGTGAGTGAGAGAAGGCTCAAAACAATGGAGCATCCTCAGTTCACTTGGAATTGTGGTAGTGAGTTTCTGTGAGCATTCAAACAGCCCAAATGTAGAGAATTGCTCATACGAATGAGTTGCTGGAGCACCCAAAAGCTACTAATGAGCGTTCTGGGATCTTAATTATGAGTTTATATTTCAGGATATTAGATACCCTTTATGTGATAAAAGAGGTATACAAGCTACTACATCATTACACTAATTTTTCATATGAGTGAACTGGAAAAGTTGGTACCATGGAATTTGTTCCCAACTAAACTGGCATTGTAGTTACTTTTCCTTCAGTGCATGTCTTCAGGTCTGGCTTAGGTGACACATTCACACCTAAAAGATAGAATATTAGATTTTCCAAATTGACTATCAATTACAATTTTTTGAGGAGTTTTCTTTACAGAAGCAAAAGGCAACTTAAGTGGAGATGTCTAGCTGCGCTGTTTACAGAAAACCTGATTTGGCAGGCAGGCCTTTGCTTTCCTACTACAGTTTAGATCACAGGTGAAGCATACCACTGAAATATTGTCCCTGACTCTTGCGTTTTTGCTCATATTTACACGCATTAAAACAAGAGCCCAGCTAAAAACACAGAACAACGCCACAGGTGTGTTGCATAATCCACTAATAAAAACCGATTTTAAAACATTCACAAATTGCCAAGCTCTGAGAAAATGCTTATTAACATCTAATAAAATGGTGAAAATTGGGGAGAATGCACACAGTAAAGCTTTTTGTGTGCTGTGAGGAAGTCGGGTTAATACATAGCCACGTGGGCTTGGCTATGGCAAAGTCAGGGCAAGAAAAACAAGCTTGGCCATTATTTCATAATGAATTGCTGAGAGTCAAAAACAACCACTCCACTGTCAACCAGTCACCCAGGAAGGCACAACCTTGCTGTGCCCAGCCATAATAATCAAAGAAGTTTATAAGCAATTGAAAACTCTGAAAGTTGGTTTTCTAGATAGCATCTATTTCCTTCAAAATAAATTCAAACACATTTTGCAAAATGAAATTTCAAATGGCCACTAGGTTTATTTATGACTAGCACTTATTCCACAAGGCAAGTGGAAAAACTGAGTTGGGTCATTTTAAGAAGCATTCATGTACTATTTCATCAATGATTACTAGGAGAACCAGCAGTGTATGGTCTATGCACTGTCTTGCAACCTTCGGGTTATAACCTCTTTGGCAAACTTCTCTCTCCAAAACAATTGACATTACAATTCAAAACAGTAGCAACATTACAGTTATGAAGTCACAACAAAAATAATTTTATGGTTGGGGATCAGCACACCATGAGAAACTGTATTAAAAGTTGGCAGTGTTAAGAAGGTTGAGAGCCACTGGAGTGGTTTCTAATTCAGTAGAAGGTTATCCTTATAAAAGGTCACAAGTGGGGCTAGGCAGATGACTCCACAAGTAAGGGCTCTGACTGTACTTTCAAAGGACTCAGGTTCAATTGCCAGCACCCAAATGGTGGTTCTCTACCATCTGTAACTCCAGTTCCAGGGATCCAAAGTTCTTTTCTAACCTTTAGGTATGACCAACACTCACGTGGTGCACCTATGAAAAAATCATCTATACACGCAGAAGAATAAATTATGTTAGAAAAATGTGGTTACAAGGAAAAAGACTGAATTTTTCCCAATGTTATACTATATATGTAAAAATTTTAATGTGTAATTTAGAAGGTGTATGTGTATGTGCATGCATGCATGAGTGCGTGTGTGTGCACAGGATATGTAGAGGTGGTTCACTTTTCTGTGTGGGCATACATACAGACCAGAAGTTGATGTCAGGGGTCTTCTTTAATGTCTTTACCAGTTTACTCTTTGAGGCAGATTTTCTCAGTCTTACTGTTTAACTAAGCTGACTAGCTGGCAAGCATCCAGCCTGCAGCAACCTCAGCTACCCAGTGCTAGGGATACACGTGTTCTCCACCGTACATTGATTTTAGATGGATGCTATACATCTGTATGCTGATTCCCATGCTCACTCACAAAGCAACGTTCACCTTACTGAGTCATCCATTCACCCCTTTAAAAAGTATTCCAGCACAACCCCATCAATTCTGCATGCTTGATTCATTTCTAAGAACGCCCTGATTCTGATCTTTGCTCCATAGTGTTGTTTTCAGATCTGGTAGACTCTAAGGCTCCTCTGAATAGTGCTCCAGACCAAAAGCGCCAAAAGCTCTAGAGAAGACCCCAAGCAGAGGTGTGGCCTAAGAACTCTGGAAGCCCCATCGCTACCCTTATTTTGAAGGAAGTTTTCCATATGCCAAGAAAGTTTGAGAAATCCAGCTCAATTTGAACAGATTCCATATTGAATAAACAGAATGTTTTAGCTGGAGGTGTGGTTCAGTAGGAAAGAATGCATTTAGCTAGCGTGAGGTCCTGGGTTCATCTCCAGCATCCACAAAGAACATGAAGGAAAAATAAAGTCTTTCTAATAAAAAATAAAGTCTTTCAAGAACCACTACACTCATTTCTCTAGAGACTTTCTGAGATCTGATGTCTAGACTAGAGAGAGCACACCAATGGTGTCCAATTTGAAGGCCCTTAAACACACACATACAAGCATCTCATCTCAAATCCAGAGAAGTCTGTAGGAGCAGACACACACACACACACACACACACACACACACACGCATACACACGAATAAAAAAATAAAAATATCAATAAAGAACCTCACTCACAGAAAGCAAAACCAGTAAAGAATGTTTCATTACTGAGAAAAACGAGTCAATCACCTAACGGTTAGCCAATAGCAACTTGGCATTGCATTAGACTCCACCCCAGCATAGAAAATGTAATGTGTCACATCAGCATGAGCCTAACTAAGCAAGTACGTGTTCATACAGAACGGCTTAGGGAGAGTAGAGCTCCGGAAGATCAGAACATGTAACTTGATAAGCTTCTGCAGTGAGATGGGATGATATAGAAAAAAGTAGGGACTTGTTTTCAGACTTACCACTTCTGCATTGAAAAGAATGTTTACCATAAAGCCACGAGATGCCAGTAAACACAGCAATTGGAATGAGTTTTATCTTAGCTTTTGACAGAGAAAACTGTACCCAACAGTAGCACCCACCACAGAAATTAATGATCAAGTTTGTTTGTTGTTTTTTTTTTGTTTGTTTGCTTGTTTGCTTGTTTGTTTGATTGTTTTTCTGGAGAGTATGAAGCCATGCAGGCCTCCTAAGTATCTGCTTGCATAACAAGTTTTGAAAAGAATCCACTTAAGTAGGTCAGCTCACACAGAGTTTGTCTACCACTACCAAAGATGAAGTAAAGTTGGAGATCATTTACCCAAAGAATTTTCCTGTGTTTCCTGTATTCTTGGCATTTCCTGGCTTTATGGCGAATCTATTTTACTGTTCAGAATGCTACTTCTTTAATGAATCTAAACACAATATGCAATAAACACATTGATTTATGCCACTTTATTGTAAATAAAAAACTGAGGCCAGAAGAACCCCCATGATCACTGGAGGGGTAAGACTTTTCCATTAAGGCTTGTGAGTACCCCGGGAGCAATTGTGGACAGGGCACACAATTGTAGCCGTGTTGTGTTTAGGTCTATCAGGCAATTCCATTAAATAGTTCCCTCAAACATCACCAGGGGCAAAATCCATTCTGAAAAAAATTGAGTGCAGAAGTTAAGAAAATGTTCACCTCCAGAAACCTTAGTGGCTTGGCCTGCAATCTGCCCAACAGATCTGTGCTCGCTCTAAAATGTCTCAAGGAGATCCGAGTAGATATGCAATATGTTTGCTTTGGAATCGGATGCCTGGAACGGTTAGAGAATGACCTGGAAACCCAGGGAGAAGTTCAGCCTTGCTTATTTGCTTATTTGTTACTTGTGTGCCAGGACTGAAACTTCCCATTCAAAGATTGGTTTTCAGATTAAAAGGTGAGAGTCTGGACAATTACTGAGAGGAAAAGTTGAAGTCCAGGGAAGCACGCTTGCCCTATTTTCAAATTGTAAATAAAAAGAGAAACATTTGTCTCCCAGTTTGTTCCCCCTTAACTTCTAGACAGGGCTTGCAGCGTCCAGAAAGCCTTCCTCATTATAAATTTTCCACCTCAAGCTACGACTCCTTTCTTGTTTCCCTGGATTTGACTACCTGAGAGGGTACATGAGACCAGCCATCTATTAAAGCAGCATGCCATCCGCCCAACCTCATCGCCCTGTCCTCATCTCTCAGATCCGTGTGAATAAGGCAGTGCTGACTCCACTGAGAATTTACAGACAAGATTATAATTTCTCCTGAGCTCACAAACATGACAAACTTCAAATATGTCCATATGTGTATTTTTCTATTCTAGCTTGCCACTTTCCTGGGACATAGCAAAGGCTAAGTTAGAACCAGATTGTGAGCCTTTTTCTTTTATACAGGGAAGAAAAGTCTAGTTGCAAACAAAAAAGAGAGATCCTACAAAAGAGACACTCATGCTAAAGTTGCTGGCTATGAGCCCACAGAGAAAAGGGAGATCAAAGCATGCCATCACTCAGGTGACAAATACTGATTGAGAAGAACCTGTTATATGTAGGAAACCATCATGAGATAAACATATGTAAAAGATATAGTCCACCCTCACGGGGTTCGTAACCTCCATGTGTTGAATGAGACTTAGCCATAAAAAGAACCTAGGCCAAAAGAAGAAAAAGAAAAACCACACACAAATATACAACTTAAGTAATAATATAGCAATACACACATGTTGCCAGATTTCAAAGAAGTTAAGATTACAGCGTCCGGAAAGGAAGAAATCAGATGTGAGGTAGCTCACAGGCTGAGGCAGAACAACTATTTCTGATGTAAGAATTTGCTTCCGTGCCTGGCTATGCCCCACTCTCCTTGATGCATTTAAAACACTATCCAAGTAAAAAGAAATGCAGGCAGGAGTTCTTGGTCGCTGAGAAACGAGCAACAGAAAAAGCCGTGAACAGACGTTTTCATTTTGTTTATTGTTTTTTGGGTTTTTTTGGGGGGGAGGGTTGTTAGTTTGGCTAGGTTTGGTTTTGGTTTGGTTTAGTTTTTGTTATTGTTTTGTTGTTGTTGCCCGTCTCCTCTTCCTCTTCCTCTTCCTTCTCTTCCTCCTCCTCCTCTTCCTCCTCTTCCTCTTCCTTCTCTTCTTCTTCCTCCTCTTCCTCCTCCTCCTCCTCCTTCTCCTTCTTCTGTTTGTTTATTTCTTGTTATATTTTCTTTCTGTTTCTATTTTGTTCTGGATCTTGATTTATCCCTTCACTGTTAGAACACAAGGTATCAAATTTTCCAACTTTTAAAGAAGGATGACGAACACTGTCTCAGAAGCTTCTGTGTCTATGGAATAATTACTCTCTGCTTTCTTTGTATCCCGTTCTGATATTGCAGTAACAGTCAACTTAAGTCAGTACAGATTCATAAACACACAGTTAATGGAGACCCACACTGGGCTCGGCTTGGCATCGTTTGTGACATGTGTGGCCATTTCAGCGCTGCCTCTCTGCAGCTCTGCTCTTGTTACTTGCATTAACGTCATTTAATGTACTCAGACTATTTGTCTAAAGTATATTTTTCATAGTCCGTGCTGACATGAGAGTCACTTTAGCCTGTAGGGCAGCTGGAAACCTCCACTGTCCTAGCTTCTTACCCAAGCATTGCCTGCCCCAAAAAGGAGAGGTCTGACTTTCGATGATAAAACAGAGAGGTAGGGGGAAAGGAAGGCACGCCCAGAAAGGAAGGAAAGAAGGAAGATAGGGCAGAGGAAGAAAGAGAGGAAGGATCAAAAAGGATGAAAGGAGGGAGGGAGAGAGAGGGAGGAGCAGAGAAGGAAGAAAGAGAAAGGGAAGAGAAGAAAAGAGTGTGCACACATTGTCTTGGGGCTCTGTCTTGGCTTGTCACAGCTATTTCACTCAACTGCAGTAATAGTGCCATAAAGTTCTAACATCAGTTCCCTCAACAACAAGCCCGCCACCCACACAACCCTGCCACTCAAACGCCTCGCTAGCTTTTCTCGTTAGCTTATTATGATGGGCCTCTTAGTCAAGTCTCAGTTTGACTAACCTATATTGCCACAGGCAACTGGTTAGTCAACTTTCATCTTATTTAACAAAAGCAATGAAATGGCCCTGAACGCTCCTCCTGCCCCTGTCTCAGCTCTCTCAGGTTCTGCCAGACAATCTGGTTAATCAGCTCTATCTGGAATTAAGGAACCCTCAAGGACCATGGATCACTTTTTCTTCAATCCTTCATTATTAAATGACAGGATGTGCCCTTGATTGTAATTCAGCATTCAGTTCACACAGATACATAGAAAAGAACATATTGTTTGCCTGTTTGAATGCGCACCTGGAAAAGATGCTCCAGGAACCTGTAAGAGAACTGGAATAAAAATTAAAATAATCATAATTAACATGCTATGTTGCTTACCATAAACCAAACAGTTCCAAGAATGTTGCCCGTGTTGACTCATCTAATCCCCATTACATTTCAATGAGGTGGGTGCTATCATTAACCCCATTTTACAGAGCAGAATCATTAAGGCACAGAAAAAGTTAATTGATTTACTCAGGGTCACACAGCAGTTAAATGGCATTTCAGAATTGAGATCCAGGCAATCTTGCTATAGACTTACATTTTATACCCCATGTTCCACACAAAACAGTAAAGCAACACAGCTTACTTATGTTCTGAAGCACTGGGTCTATTCTGTAAAATCTGATCCAATAAAAACTCTACAAATTAAGTCAAAGTAGAAAATTGAGTTAAGTATCATTTTCTATAATCCACACTATATTCCTAGAATCTGAATCCATGTGTGCAATTTTTAATCTCTAAAGCTTCCTGTGAAAAAGAAATATACTTTGTATGAAAAACATTCAAGGAAGATGGTGGCTGGCTTCCTCATCCACACAGTTAGGATGCAGAGCCATAGCATTTTTCTATGTGTGGTTCATGATCAGTGGACAGTAGCTACTCTTTATAACTGCTATTGGATTCCTCTCTGGCATGTCCACCATTTTCAGATCTAATAATAGATGTCTCTTCTCACTACAGAAATCAGTGTTTTCACCTACCCATCTAAACAAACCACAACGCTACAAAATGATATGCTGATCGGGACTCCTGTTGGGAAATAGCAAACACACAAGCGAGAACTCCCTAGAGTTAATAATCAGGTTTCAAAGGAAGTACTTACAAATGATGGGGAAAGTTATTTGTGAAAGATCTGCTAGAGCAGATACAGAGATGGAAACTTGGATAGGCACCTTGACTGAGAGAAGAACGCTCCAGCCACAGAGTTATAATTAGATACGGCATATCCAAGTGCTAGGAGTACTCGGTCACTCTACTCTGCATGGGAAAGCACTAGAGCATGTTTCTACCAACTCTTTTGCTTCCTGGTTCTCTGCTCCACTCCCCTGACATAAAAACATGTAGAGAACCAACATATGTAAAGCAGTTGACTTCCAGACTTCCATGGGAAGCGTCCTTGACAGAAACAGAGTCAGGGTGCCATAGGAAAGAAGATAAGCAGTTTTGAGACTAATCAATGAACCGAATATAAAATTAATCACAGCACAAATAATAAATGCTAAACCTGTCCTAGTTCATATGTTTTGGCATCTGTTGTGCCATTATCAAGAGAAAAGATTTATTTATTTTTAATAGCTGAAGATTGAGTCAGAAGCTTACTATAAAAAATACCCACTTGTCTGTATTTATTGTGCCACTGTTCACAGTAACCAAGTTTTAGAATCAGCCTTTGTGTCCTTCAACAGATAAATAGATAAAGACAATGTGGAACATATACCCAATGGAGTTTCATTCTGCCACAATGGAAAATGAGATGATGATGTTTGCAAGAAATGCATGGAGCTAGAGATCACCATGTCAAGTGTCTTGAGTCAGTGCTCCAAGCACAAAAATATCATATGGTTTCTCATGTGGGAAAGAGAAGGGAAAGAAAACTGGAAAGCAAAATGGAGCTTGGTGCCCATGTGCAAGGGGAAAGAATGAATCGTCTGACATCTGTTGACAGACTTTCATTTAGAAATGTCCTCTTTAATGTGTCCAAATACAGTAGCTTGATCAAGGATTTTATGTACTCAGAGGGAGACTGCTAATGCAGAGACTCACAGCTAACAGAAGTACTAAGATTAGGGGACTGTGGAGTTCTCATCTCAAAACAAGACATCTTTATTGACTCCTTCACAATCTTGGAAGAATTACCAAAGATGAGACAGAAAGATCAGAAAAGTGAGGGTGCAGAGAAGCACTTGGAAGGGCTAAGATCAGAGTATTTCATAGTTGTACAAATACAAGCTCTGCAGATGCACACTGGGCCTTTACACAGAGAGAGAAAGGGAGAGAGACAGAGAGAGAGACAGAGAGACAGAGAGAGAGACAGAGACAGATAGAGACAGAGAGAGAGACAGAGACAGAGAGAGAGGCAGAGAGAGACAGAGAGAGAGAAACTAGCTGGAAGAGAGGGAATTCGCCAGAGTGAGAGGAATAAGACAAAATAATACGGTAGATGTGGTCACAATATACCCAGACATACATGTAATTGTTAAAAATCAAGTTAAAAATTACATACTGATCTGGGTCTTTTCTTATGAACTAAAGACTCAGATTCAGGTTTCTATAAAGTCACTATTCATCATCTTCATGACAAATATATCAAAAATCTGGATCCTCATAGTCAAACTTCTTATATGAGCCCAAATCCACGAATATTAATGATTGAAAGGGTGGTGTGAAGAGAGCAGAAGCAAAAACATAAATGATTGCAAAGATAATTCTGAAAGAGTGTATAATACAACTAGTTTATGTGTGTATTTGCTTGTCTTTGTATGTGTGTGTGTATATATATACATATGTATGTGTATGATCCTTCGTATGTTCTCTCTCTCTCTCTCTCTCTCTCTCTCTCTCTCTCTCTCTGTGTGTGTATGTATGTATGTTTACACTGGCTCTAGACAACAGGGTACAGTTTGCAGTGCCCAAACTAGTAATCTGATGGCCTGAATTCTTATTTTTACCCTTCACTGAATTCCTGATTGACTCCAGGCCAGTCCGTTTTAGTCAACCTCAGTGGTTAGTGTTGATATGAATTGTTTCTCAACTCCTCAGTGGCTGTGTAACATTAGGCGTATTGCTTAACCTTCTCGCAGTCCAGTCTTCCTCATCTTTAAAACAAGAATAATGATAGTTTCTAGTTCACAGGTGAGTGGTGAATAGCAAATGAGATAATATGTATGTAGTATTGTTTGAGGCGTCATAAGTGCTCAATAAATATTAGCCATTGTTATTAGCTCTGAGTCACAGCTTTGTCCTCACACACAACTAGAGAAGGTTACTGGGTGACCTAATGGATTTTCTCATTGGAAAAACTCTACCATATGGAATGCACTGTATACTTGGGCACCCAAAAATGTCTGTCACCACAATGCTTACCCACCCTGCTGCCGGTCTTATGGATTCCTATTTTGCATGCAGTTCTGACAATTGGGTTTATCTGATATATTAGGCCACAGCAAATTAGATGTCCAAATTAGGAAGGAAAAGAACACTGGAAGAAAAACACCTGGCAGAGAAGAGCATTTGCAGCTTGAGATTAGGGGATGAGAGTGTAAACAATTCCTATCACAGAGTAACGTCTACGCACACCATCATGACTCCAAGTCATTAAAACAATTTTAATTACATTGAACGCACTGCTCAAGGCAGTGGCCAAAAGTTAAACAATTTCTATCAAACACTGGGAGCTGTTTATAGGCTCAGGATTGTCAGTGTTCTGATCATTTTACTTGAGGGCAAATGGCACTGACTACTGTTTAAACCACTGGCTGGAGGTGTTGCCCCCCTGTCTCTCCTGACCTGGCCTCTCTGGAACCCTACAATATGGAGGAGGGCTCTGTAGAATGTCTCTGGTCTCCCAAGAAGGAAGTGGGAGTAGGGCAAGAGAATAGCAAGCCATTTCACACACCGCCTGTGTGAAAAAGCTTTCCTACAGAACACTGACTTCATTTCTGAGTTAAAAATTTTGAGATGGGTGGGTGGCCCCATCCCTCACCTGGGGACCATGCCTATCTACTGGAGGTGGTCTCTACAGGTTCTATCTCCCCTTTGTGGAATATTTCACAGAAAGTCATCCACATTAGGTCCTAGCTTCCCTGGAGTCTGGGACTTTCTAGGATCTACCCCTAGTTCCCTATCCCCCACTGCTTCATATTTCTATTTAATTTCCTGAACCTCTGTCCCATCTCTTCTGTCCCATCTTATATCTGATCCTGCTCCCCCTTTTCCCTCCCCCTCCTGTCTCCCTCCCAGTTCTCTCCCTCCCTCTACCTCCTGTGATTATTTTGTTTCCCCTTCTACACAGGATTGAAGCATCCACCCAGAAATGTTCCTGTCCAAAGGAAAGACAAGGACAAATAATGGAGAAGAGATGGAAGGAAAGTCCATCCATAGACAGCCCCACCTGGGGATCTATCCCATCTGCAGGCACCAAACCCCCAGACTATTGCTGAGACCAAGAAGCATTAGCTGACAGAAGCCTGGTTCCCTGGGAGGTTCTATCAGCACCTGACCAATACAGATGCAGATAGTCACAGCCAACCAGTGGACTGAGCCTGGGGGATCCTAATGGAAGAGCTAGTGGAAGGACTGAAGAAGCTGAAGGGGATTGCAACCCCATAGGAAGAAGAATATCAACTAACTGGATCACCCAGAAGTCCCAGGGACTAAACCACCAACCAAAGAGTATACATGAAGGGATCCATGGCTCCAAATATATATGTAGCAGAGGATGGCCTTACCTGGCATCAATGGGAGGGGAAGCCCTTGATCCTGTGGAAGCTTGATACGCCAGTGTAGGGAAATGCTAGAGGAGTGAGTCAGGAGTGGGTGAGTAGGTGGAGGAGCACCCTCTTAGAGACAAAAAGAAGGAGGGAGGGGGATGGGATGGGGCAGTTGTGGAGGGGAAACCGGAAAGGGAATGTAAATGAATAAAGTGATTAATAAAACAATAAGACTGACTTCAAACTCCTTCCATGCATCAACACCAGAATGTAATTCCGAATCTAGCTCCTTCTCCAGCACTGAATATAACAGACTCTGGCATCAGGACTCAGGCAGACTGGAATAAGGTTCAAATATTGTATCAGCTACTTCGATAAGACATTGAAATACTTCTGTGCACCACTTTCTCACACTCGATTATGAATTCTAATGTCTCATTTCCCAGGACCATCAAGAACACATGAGAGAGTAGGCACAGAGCACGGTCCAGAGATGGCAGAAGGGCTGAAGACATAATTGCAAGTCCTAGGTCATTACAATGGCATGGGGGTTTATTTTTAATGTCCACTCAAAGATAAATAGTCTCACTTCTTCGGATCAAGTATGGTTTGAACATGAAGTGTCATCTATGGGTTCATGTGTGTAGTAGGGAGCTACTTGGTGGTATGATTTTGGGTTTGGAGAAAGTAAGTAGATCCTGAAAAAATCTGACCTGATCATGAATGTAAAATCTCTTGTCACATTCTAAACACGGTGGTATTATTGGGAGGTGACAAAAAGCAAGAGATGAAACCTAATGAGAGGAAGCAGGATGCTTCAGACATGCTCTGGAAACACATAAACCCCCTTTCCCTTTCTCCCCCTCTCCTTCCATCCTCCCTCTGACTTCCCCACACTTCCTTCAATGCATGGTCCATGGCAGATATGAGGTGAGCCCCACAGGTTCTGTCCCCAAGATGCCGTGTCTCAACAGAAGCCCAAAAGCACTGCACATGAACGAACCTTCTGCAATCCTGAGCCAAATATTCCTCTCCCAAGCAGTTATCTCAGGTGACTGTCATAGTAACAAAAAAAATTTTTTTTAAATAAACTAATATGGGCTCCATAATTGTTTTGGCCTAAGATAGATGTTAGGGAGAATTTTCTGTTTTGGTGCCATAAATAAACTAATATGGGCTCCATAATTGTTTTGGCCTAAGATAGATATTAGGGAGAATTTCCTGTTTGTCCTTTGCCATACAAGGGCTTTGTGAACATTTTTTCAGACTTTCTTAACTCCAGTTTCTCTCACCTACATTTGGGAACACCAGGACTTACCTGGGAAATTTACTAGAAAAATGTAGATATAAACATATTTAAAGAACATGACTCACTGAGCCAGATAGCTAATGCCTGAAATACATTAAATTGAGCCTGACTCTTTACATACATTATTCTTGCTGATCTTAAGGAAATCACTATACAGTAGGAAGATATAGGTTATTACGCTCTTTCAAAGGAGGAAAAAGGAAGCTTGGGTTCAATGTCACATTTGTGGCATGAGGTTCAGTATTGAAATTCAGGCTTCAAGACTGTTTTGCTCTTCTGGTATATTTTTAAATACATGTGTAGTGAGTGAACATTCATATGTCCAAATTTGCATGTGTGGGGGCACATGTATGATGTAGTACATGTGCATGCTTGCATACAGAGTTTCAGGGTTAATGCCAGAAATCTTCCTCATCACTCCTCGACCTTATTCTTTGAGGCAAGACCTCTCAGTTGGATCCAGAGCTCACCAGTAATGGCTAATCTGGGTATGCTCTATTCCTGTCTTTGGAGAGTTAGAATTACAGGTAGGAAGCTATTCCCATCCAGTGTTCACACATATCCTGGGGGTCCCAAAGTGCAGTTCTCAGGTTTGCCTGTCTGTGCTCTAAATTGGAGCAATCTGTCCATCTCCATTCTAGGATTTATTTTATTAGTATCAAGGCCATTTCCACTGGAAGAGACAAAAGAAAGGTGGACTTGTGGTCTTCATACTGTCCTAGCATTAAGAGAATATTTGTGATGATGGTTTTAGTGACACACCATGAAGTGGCTGGAATAAAAAGGTAAAGTTCTGTCTCATATAACAGGGAACACAGAAAATAGGAAGGGTCATGTCTCACATTCAGCTGCAAAAGACTCGGTTCTTTTACGCCTGTCCCTACAAGCCCTGATTTCATCTTTAGGTGTGTTGTGTGGCCGTCATCAGGTGGCTCTCAATGGCAACTGGAGCTACAGGCTTGCTTGATTTTGCTCAGCAGAATGCACGGAGAAAACTCTTCCTTATGTCTGTAGTCTAAGAGTTCCTTGTATCTATTATGTCTACTCCTACTGTAGGTCTACTCTTAAACCAATCAAATGAAACACAAAGATGTCTGAATTCTTCTCTCTCTCTCCCCCTCTCTCTTCCTGTGTGTGTGTGTGTGTGTATGCCTGCATGTGTGTATATACATGTTCTATGCATTGTGATGTATGCATGTGTGTTCAAGAGCATATGTGGGTACAATCACCCATGTATGTATATGTCAAGGCCACGGGTCAACACCAGGTACTTGCCTCTATTGCTCTCCATATTCTTTTTTCAGACAGAATCTCTCACTGTATCTAGATTTCATCAGTTTGGCTAATCTGGCTGGACATTAATGACCCAAGACCTGCCTATCTCTGCTCCCCCAGTATTATTATCACAGACACAGACAATTGATTTCTACATGGGTGTCAAGGATCCAAAATGAGGTTTATATGCAACTGATTCATCTATTAAACTATCTTCTCAGACCCCTTTCAGGTTTTTCTTTGTCAGGTGAAGAACAAATAGGCTCCTACCACAGCAGTGAGGTATCTGCTCCTTACTTAGTCATCTTAGGGATAGGTGGATACATAGATATGCATGTTCTTTACAGAAGAATACAAGAGCTATCAGAATGAGTAAAACTCACAACTAAATTAACTAATGGTGCTTCTGTTCTGAGCCCACCTGTGGTTCCCTTAACCAAAGTGCTTGGTTACCAGTGATTGCTGGGATGAGAACTGTAGAAAGAGTAGGCAAATGCTTTCCCCCACACAACTGCCTACATTTTTTTTCCCTGACTTAAGCTCATCACTGCTACATTCCAACATTTTACATAAAATATAAGAAAAGTAGTGGATATTCTTATGAAGCCAAGTTTCATTAAATCAGTTCGGGACATGAGTAGGCTTTTCTACACGTCTATACTAATTGTGCAATGGTGTACGATTGTGTTCTACTGCTTCAAAGCCTCTTCAGCACTTTGACTGTATGCACACCTCATTACTCTTTCTCATTTATGTTCTCCTTGCCTCATCCCAATCCCTAAGAGGCAGAGATAGTGAGCACAAGGAGAAAAGGAACAGATTTTGATAGAGAAGAAATATATGAAATAAAATTGAGAACATAATAGGGTGATCTGAAATACATAATACTAGAAATTATAACGGTGTTTTGAAACACTCTGAGACCACTCAAGTATGTGCTTATTGGTGACTCACTGATGAATAGAATGGAATTGGGGTTATACTCCTGATACAAGATGTGTTTTGTTGTTGTATATTAGGATGTGTGTGTGTGTGTGAGTGTGTGTGTGTGTGTGTGTGTGATTTAAAGTATGTGTGGGTACATATATTTGTGCTGTTGTCCATTTGTATGTAGTGCATGTGAGCATGTGTGTGTGCATTTAGATGTCCCAGGGTGACGTTAGAAATCTTCCTGAAGTGTTCCTCCACCATATTCTTTGAAGCAGAATCTTTCAGCCAAACTAAGAGCCTGCCACCATAGCTACTAGCATCTCTGGAGATCCCCTCTCTATCTGTTGAGTCTGGACTTGCAGGCACTTACACGGCATCTAGGGATCCAGACTGTGGTCCCCATGCTTACTCAGCAAACACAAAACCACTGATCCATTTCCCCAGCTCAAATTTTTAAATGTACTGTATATTCATTTGTGTATGAGGAGGAAGGCAGTATACATAAGTCTGTGGGAAGATACCCCTGCTCACAGGTGTGGAAAACAAAGGTCAATATTGCTTGTCTTCTTTCATTGTTTTCTACCTCGTTTATGAGACAGGATCTGGTCCTGAGTCAGGAACTAACTATTTACCTAGACTGGCTGACCGGTGATCTACTGGGATTAACCTGTCTCTGCCTCTCTGTGCTGGGATTCTAGACACACACTGCTGCACAACATCTTGATATGGGCCGTGGGATCTGACCTCATGTCCTCTGGCTTACACAGTAGACATTTTGCCCATGGAGTCATATCCCCAAAAACTCAGATATATCTTTAAAGGGGAATTTTCTAAGAACATAATAATGTAGTGTTTTTCAAGTGATAGTGTTCCGACTTTCTACTCTCCAGACTTTAATTTTACTTCCTAGCATGGGGATGATAAAGGCTGCCCTTCTGAACAGTCTGTGTATATTGTAGAAATCACTTCATCCATGGACTCAGAGGATCAGCTCTTTGTGTAGAAAGATGCCAGACATTAGCAAAAGTATCACTTAGCTAGGTTCTATCATGTGATAGTGAGACAGTTGCTAAACTGGAAGGCATCCTTACAAAGGGATCCACAGAGCTCTTATAAGCCCAGGATTTCCTGATGCATGCCTCAGAGACTAAGTGAGGGTAGATGACATGTTTTTCCTTTCCACTGCTGGGAACACACTCATCCTAGTGAGACGGTTTTGGCACACCTTGACCATTACACCACCATATGCAACTGCAGTTCTTCTCTCCATATGAAACTTCTCTTCACTGAGCTTCCTATCTCCAGTGTTGTAATATCACCACTATCTCAAGCAGACCTGATAAAGTTGTCTACGGGCTATAGAATTTGTCAAGCATTAGTAGGGACTGCAGCTACCCAGAAGCATACAGCGTGTTTGTCATCTTTTCCTGATAGTGGTTTTGATAAGATTTAAAATAGCCTCAACTTTAACTTCCATGATACTATGAGTGAGCTCATGCATGCATGTGCTCATGTGTTAGAACAAGTGACTTTAAATGTCAAAGGTGATCATCTTCTGTAAATGCCTAAGCCTACCACACTTTCTGACTTCGTTGACTTGACATTTGCTTCTCCTTTTTGAAAAAAAAAAAAAAATGCCTTTTTCAACATTAGTCCTCAATCCAGTGACATAAAGAGAGCCAACCTTGGGGAGATTCTCAGGGAAGTCCCTCTAGGAGCCCAAGGGCGTGACTCCTTCAGCAGAAAAACCCTTATCAAATGGGCCTTTGCAAATTGCTTTATGAAAACCTGAGTGATTCTGCCTAAGCTTTCGTTAGTGAAAAGTTGTTTCTACCTGCCAGTTGTTCTTCCAAACTGTCATTAGGAAGCAAAACAAAAAGAGAATGATTCCTGAAGCACTCAATCAAGGCATATGGAGAAGTTTTAGAAATCTTCCACTGAAAGAGCCACCTGAATTTTAAAGAAACTAATTTAATAAAAATAATTAAGATTTAAGAAAATAGACTGGGGAGGTAGCCCAGCCAGTAAAGTGCTTGCCTCACAAGCAGGAAAACCCAGGCTCAATAATGGGAATCCATGATATTAAAAAGAACAGGCAGGGAGAGTGTTGTGGAGGTGGGGGCAGGCTTCCGTGGGGTTCATGGTATATACAGCCCAGTAGAACCAGTAAGTTCCAGACCAGTGAGTGAACATGCATCAGAAAATTTTGGTGGATAACTTCTGAGGACGAACAGCACAGAAAGTTGGCCTCTGGCCTCCATAGTCACATGTGTACTTGTACACACACACACACACACACACACACACACACACACACACACACACTAGCTGACTCTCCTAGGCTCACAGGTCAAGGTTCTGCAATATCTGACCCCTGTATCTGTGCAGAATTTCCTGCCTGGCACCACTACACAAGGATTCTTTTTTCCAGACAATCTGTGAGTGCATTCCTACTGACCTTTTTCTCTCTGTGTGGTAGTCTGCTGTATATTCGGTATCCTCTCTGAGCATTTCCTAAACTATCCTTTCTCTGTGTCTTCTAAAACCCTCCCCTCACACTGCCCACTCTACATAGCATACTTCTCTGTGTTCTTGCCCTCATCTTTCAAGTACTACCACATTGCACTTGAACCTGCACATATGTTATTTGCTTTCTGGAGACGTTCAGTCCACAGCCCTGTTGTATATTTGTCTATAGAACTGGTACTTACAGAACTTTACACGTGGATGATGTCTATTACATTGGCTAATGTGAACATTTAGGGGCTCAAGTTAAGTGCTTTCATCTTAATCCAAAGACAAAGTGATAGACTGCTGTGGGAATGTTGTAAATACTCTCATCATCTCTTTGGCCCAGATGCCTGAAACAGATTTCCAGATGGGCCACTCAATAGATAGTGGCTTGTCTTGAATAAACCAGCTCATCTTCATCTTGAAAGAAAAAGAATGACTTACCTTCTCATTACATAAGATTATGATGATAGCCAAGTGTAATGTCTTAGAAGGTTTTATGTAATAGTTAGCACCTTAAAATATGAATGTTTGGGGCTATGGAGATGGTTCACTTGGTAAAGTGCTTGTGGTGCAAACATGAGGACCTAAACAATCTGTTCAATTTCCAGGACCAAGTAGGGTAGGCAAGGAATCAGTGTAATGGCATAGGTTTATTCCAGAGCTGAAGAGGTAGAAACAGGGCATTATTTGTCAGGTACTCTAGCCAACTTGACAATTTCCAGGACAGTGAAAAACCCTGTTTCAAAAGCAATGTGGATGGTACCTGAGAAATGATGCCTGAGGTTGATCTCTGGTCAGTACCCATATGCCCAGGAACCCACACTCACCCATACACACACACACACACACACACACACACACGGCAAAATAAACATGAATGTTAGAAACCTCATGTAAACTATAATGATAAGCTCCCAAGATGATACACTATGGGTGGTCTTCAGGTGTGTCTGAGTTCCTTTAAACCTGTGGCATGGACAAATGACTAGCCACCTCTTACAGTCAAGATTTGAAGGAATGAAGAGGCAGTTGATTACAGTAAAATTAAGGACAGCACTAAAAGGAGAGCCTTTCCCTGCTCTAGTTGGCAATTTTAAGTTTGACTACAATAAGGCCACTTCTCCTTCTACCCATCTTCAAACTCTATTTCTTACAGATGGGTACCAAACAGCATGTGGAAAACATCAGTTACCCTGCAGTCTCAGGAACTCTCCATTCACAAAAACAAAACTCCCCTGAATCCACAAGTTGGTTGCTTATATCCTCAAAGCTGTTTCTTACCACTTCTTACCTCCTATTCATCCTCAAATCCAGCCTGCTTTGTGTTTTAGTTCAATCTTCAGTTTCTTTTTATCTAATTCATTTGTTACTGCCTTTAGATTATGTGTATATGTGTACTGAGATACATGCATGTGAGTGCAGTTGCCCAACGAGGCCATAGGCAGATCTTCCTGACCTGTAGGCTAGGAACCAAACATGGTATTTTCTAGAAAAGCACATGTGCTCTTGAATTCTTAACTGTCTTCCCATCCTCTCTTCACTGTTTCTTTATTGCTAAAATTTTATTAGCAATCCAAGAAGACACAGGCTGTCCCAGAAGATACATTTTATGAGTTGTTAGAAAAGGTTCCTCAGAGACTCCCCAAATCATCAGGCTGCTCTTAAAACGCTATTGTTGAAAACACCACCCACCTTGGAGACAGGACACAGAGACGTCAAGCTGGAACTGAACTGGAAAGTATTCATGCTGACTCTCATACATCGAGAAGGTGTTATTGAGACCATTGGGTAGAAAAGTGTGGATTTACCTAGCCATGGATATTGTATGCCCAATGGTGCAAGAGTGACATGATTGTTTTGGGGACAACCAACTGCTTTCTGGTTGGGTTGGAAAAGTGTTCAGTGGGAGTGAATACATATCTGGTACAGTAAATCTGATCAAAAGCTTTGTCTGGGGAAGTTGAAAACCCCAAGAGGGGGAACCTACAGCTGATTTTTTGTTAAAAGGAAAGTTAAACTACTTCCTCAATGTGTATATTTGTATCCATAAACTAGTGCTCCCTCCAGAAGCTTCTTTTTGTGGGAAATAATGCAATAGCTCATAGCTCATCAAATTTATAAGAATGAAGTGACTATTTAGTGATTTGCCCTGCATAGGGCATCTTTAACAGCATCCTTCCACCAGGGCCCAGGAAATGTCATGGAAAAGGGAAGAGAAGAATTATAAGAGCCAAAATACACTGCACGATGCTGTCTTCTAAATATGACATGACAGTTGGAACTGAGACCATACAGCAGCTCTGGTGATCTACACTAGACTTGAACCAAACACATGAAAGTCAAAGAGGGGTTAGTTCAAAAGAAGAATGGGGTCAGTAGAAATTGCAGTGGGACCAGAGAAGGTGATGAGGGGTGAATATGATCTATATTGTATAAATGTATAAAATTGTCAAAATTTAAAAATTGAAGAAAAGCATTTTCGAAGAGTCTGGATCTACATTCTGTTAGTAACACAGAATAGAAGGTTCACAAATGGGGACTTACAATATAGGCAAATGTGTTGTAGACACAGAAACCAAAAGGCTAAAGATACAAGAGCAGTTTGCAAAGGTCACTCGCTGATCTTAATTATGGTATAGTATAGAGTTCCTAGGAAGAAGCATAAAACTTGGATTAGAAAACCTAGCCTTGCATGATCTTCTGCATTATGTTAATGTCTAGACTTTCTAAGCACTTTCAACCATCATAATTTGTTGTCTTTTGTATTTGTTTTTTTTTAAATATAAAAGACTTAACCTACCTACTGCTTGGATTTAGAAAGTCACCTCCAGATAGAAATATCTTGTTGTGCTTTTAAAAAAACAACTATCAAATGAAATTAAATGCAGAAGACAAACAGCTTTAGAATTCCTTGGTGCTTTGAAACTGGCTGTAGGTCCAACAACCCCATGCAGAAGGGCAATTGGGTCCCTCTAGCCTCCATGTACATACATGCATGCACTCTCACAAACATGCATGCACTCCCACAATGATATATACACACATACACATAATTTTTAATAAAATACATCTTTCAAAAAGGGAGCTCTGTTAGGAATTCACAAATGTTTGTTGGATACATCATGTTCATGGAAAGGAATTGAATTATTGGTAACACCTCAATGTGGTTGTTTACTTTGGTTTTTTTCTATCAGAGTCTGTTCCTCTGAGATTAATCATTTCCCCGTGTACTGGCTAGTTTTGTGTGTCAACTTGACACCAGCTGAAGTTATCACAGAGAAAGGAGTTTCAGTTGAGAAGATGCCTCCATGAGACCCAGCAGTAAGGCATTTTCTCAATTAGTGATGGGGGGGGGGGGTTGTGAGTGGTACCATCTGTGGGCTGGTAGTCTTGGGTTCTATAAGAAAGAAGGCTGAGCAAGCCAGAAGAAGCAAGCAAGCCAGTAAGCAGCATTCCTCCTTGGCCTCTGTATCAGCTCCCGCTCCTTGACCTGCTTGAGTTCCAGTCCTGACTTCCTTTCATGATGAACAGCAGAATGGAGGTGTAAGCTCAATAAACCCTTTCCTCCCCAACTTGCATCTTGGTCATGATGTTGTGCAGGAATATAAACCCTGACTAAGACACCCCATGATTTTGAGTTGTTTCATCTTGTTTTAAGGACATTTTAGCTTCTGGTGTGTGTGTGTGTGTGTGTGTGTGTGTGTGTGTGTGTGTGTGTGTATTCTTGGATAGGTTCATCATGTAAAGCCCATGTCATGTGGAATTCTAAACCGTATCAAGGTGAGCCCCTCTCCTTTATTTTTCTATCTTTGAATCACCATTTTACAAAATGGCTTCATTGCTTCTGAGTGATAATCAAGAGGCAGAGTGGTTACGCCCTGGGCAACACACAATCTCTTTAGCCAAGTGTTTATCAGAAGGCATTGCAGAAACTCATTAAGTCATCTGAATCAAAGACCCAGTGAATCATTCTAAGCCTCCGCCCAGTTCGACTTTTCCCTCAGGTAGCAATTAATTATATTTTCTTGCTCTCACCTCTACTACCACACAATCCCATGTCCCACCAGCACATCCTCACCCTGAGTTCCAAAATCATATAAGGTCCCCTTGCTTGGCACACACAGAGTGAGATAAGAAATAAAGTATCCATGCTTTTCTGTTTAGTATCTCACTACAAGGAAAGTATTTTCCTTCAAAATTAGCTTTAATAGTGCTGTAGCCTGCTATGCACTGTAACTTCACATTTTGATTCCTTAACAAGATGAATGAAAAAAAAAACCACATTTTACAGGAAACTATTCAAGTGTTGAGTGCTAACTTAGTAGTTATGCGAAAATTAACCTAATTTGCATGATTAAGTATAGTGTGAGTATAGAATCAATGAATCTGAGAATTAAAAGTACATGGGATCTGCAATTAATGAGTCTGGATGAAATCCATACCCTGTCATTTTGCAGTATGACATTAAGCAAATTAATCAATTTCCATCTAGAAGGATAATACCCTTGGGATTCAGTATAGTAATATACACAGTCCTAAGCAGCGATATCTCATTGGACATGATCATGGCAACCAAAACCACCAAACTGACTGATAACAATGAGCATTGTGAACCATCTACGTCAGGTAGCCCACTCAGTTCTCTTGATAATTTTTCAAAGGCAATATTCCCAATTCTTATTTTACAGATGAGGAGCCTGAGAGACAAAAGGGACGTATTGGCTCAAGATCAAGAAGATACAAATTGACTAAAGCAGGTGTGATCCTGGAATCTACACATTAAATAACCTCCACATACATCTTTTCTCCTTAAAGTTGAAAGAGAGATGACTTTGAAGTTACAAAAGGTCAAAGTTGTATTTGAAGTAAGTCATGGAGTAATATCAGTTGGCCATTCAAAGACACACACACAAGAAGGAAAAAGAAGATAGAACAATCAAGAAATAGGTAGGTAGTGGGTTTGGAGTGATGAACCAGAAAGTTCCATCACTATCTTAAAGACATAAATGATCCAATTACTGTGACAAGTTATTTACTACTCTAAAATAGTTACAGAAAATCCTCATCTTGCACTAAAGTCATACCCAGAACATTCTAGAAAGGCTCCCATCTCAAGAATCTAAAAGAAAAATGCCTAAAGCTAGCACCATGACAACCCAGTCTCTTCATACCACACTATGTCATCATTGACTGGAGTTGGTCTCTGCCATGCTAAAGTAAACACACTGGATTTTGCTGTGTGTTTCTCTCTTCTACCCACTGTCCACTCCCCTGCTCCATGTGTATACCCATCTAAAGTCACAAACCCTTCTCAGTGGCACTGACATGATCTGGATGCTGAACAAGTTTCTTAAAGCCACTTCATAGAAGCAGCTGCTCACTTCACTCACTCCTAAAACATTCATTGGCTTCAATATCATCTTTCCACACATGGTAAGCCGTGTGAGCCTTCATGTCTTGTCTCAGTTCCCAAGTCCACAGGGTTTTCCCACACCCACCCAAGCAGTTATACCAGCCAAGGGAGCCCAAGGCCAATGACAGTGAAGACAGAACCAGTAGTACTTGAGTAGATGGGCGTGTGGACTAGCTGTCGGTGACTTGTTGCTTCTGACCTAAGGCAAGAGGAGCCAAGGAACACATTCCAGTTCTGATAAGGGAAGAGACAATGTAGGTCAAGAAGAGTCTCTCCATCTCTAACTGAACTCATCTGCAATGGAGCTACAGGATGTTAACAAAAGTGATTAGTGCCTATCTCTTAAAAATTTAGCATGATAAGGACTGTGATAGCTCTAACCACAAGGCAGGCATTATTCTTGATATATTAGCATCTTTTACCCCAGTTCTTTGAGGCTGGTACCATTGTCACCATTGCTCAGATGTGGAAATTGAGGTATACAATGGCTAATAGCCTTTCCCAACTGTATATAAAAGTGAGGAAGACTAAATGTAATCTTTAATATGTCTTCAAAAATCTTTCTTCCCACCATTTTGCTACAGAGCATTAAAGTAAGAGCTGTCATGATTTTGATTTTTTCTTTATCTCTTTGACTCTCACATTTTTTTTTCCTTTTCATTTATGTTTTGAAACAAGAATCCTTGTGGCCCAGGATATCCTAGAGCTCATAAGGATGAACTTGAACTATTGATCTTTCTATATCCATGTCTCAAGTTCTGGGACTACAGGTACTCATCACCTTTGTCTCCTTGTAAGCTTTTTCTGAAAAGAACCACACAGTATATATTTTAGATTTTGCTCACCACCAAATTCTGATCACAACTACACAACTCCACCACTGTAGTCTAAGACTCAAGGTAAGATAATATTTTAACACTGTTCTATTAACACCTATTTCTAGACATAAGGGTAGGAAGTTCATATTGTTTTCACATACCCACAAAATATGATTTCAATTTTATCAACCATTTAAAAGTACACCAATCACTTTTAGCTCACAATCTATATAAAAACAGGTGGTAGATAAGATTGGAGTGAGAGGCTATAGCTTGCAGACCTTTGATCAAAAGGTTTGAATGGAAGTAAAACAAAAGACACATGAAGGAAAATATGAATCACAGTTATTTGTCTGCAATGTTTGCATTGAGTCCATTTAAATCCGAAAATTACTCTCAGTCTTTTTGTTTTGACTGATCCAAAACAGCACAACCTACTTCTAGAATCCAGTGCAGATCTGCATGGTTAACAAGCTCTGTAGCCTTGGGCAGTTTATTTAACTCTAAGCCACAGCTTCCTCATTGTAATGAACAGTTACCTGACAGGTTGGTTGTTGTAGGCATTGAATTAAAAAATAGATGTCAAGAAATTATCAGTGATTCCCCAGCAGGTTGTAAACTTACAATAAATATGAACCCTATTACTGCTCATATTATTATTACTGTTGTCAAAATCATCAGCCCTATTTAAAACACAAAATCAAAATAGCACATCACTTGAAGCTCACTTCTGCAACATGATGGATAGATGTCACCTTGAAGGTGTTTAAAAGTCCTTTAAGTCTCTTTTCCAAGGTTCTTACTACAGGATAATTCGATCGTATCTAAAATACTGCCTTCCTTACAAAAAGAGAACATTCTGCCATACTCTATTCTAGCAAAGAGTCTAGAAAAATTAATCTATGCACATTACCTAACACAATTCATCCCCTGACCTACTTTATCAGTGAGTAGCTATGCTCAAATCTCCAGTGATCATCAATATCTCATTCCCCAGCCTTAGCTTATTTGGGTGTTTATTTTCAATGTTTGAGAGCCACAGTAAAAATGGAGAGATACAAACATCAGCATAATGAATTAGGAGGACCATATTTATGTATCAATTGACTGAGCTCTGTGTGTAGAGTATACTTCTGGGGGGGGGGGCATAACAAAGGTATCAGCGCTATCAAAGGCTAGTTTCTCATAACAAAGACTAGCTCTCACTATCCTTGGTCCCCTCTAATATTTTCTGAGCATGTCCTGTGTGTCTGGCATCATGGATTCTCTAACCATTTCTGTGGTCTCAGCATGAGTTACTAAAGATGAGATATGCAAATAAAATGCTTAAAAAGACCCAGAAATCATCACTGTCCATGTGTGGGCCAAGGAAAACCATGACTAAGCTAAAAGTCATCAAGTTCCTTTGTTATCTGAGACTTGATTGTTTTTGTCTCAAAAGACTTGTGGGCAGGTAGCTTCGGTGAAGTTCACCATTTATCTGCTGGAGAATCAGCTGAGCGTGACTTAGTTATCTGACACTCCGTCTCAAAGGACTGATGGGTTGTGTTCTCAGAAGGGCCTGGCAATTCATCAGCAGCAAGAATGAGAGATGGTTCCCAGAAAACAATTTCCCTGTCATCTTGAGCTTTGGGTATGGCAGGAGCCAAATGCCAGGTCTGATAGCTTGAATAGCAAGAAGAATCCTGGCCATGGGTGAGAAAAAGACAAGTTCTATAATTTTGAAAGCACGTTTGGATGAAATCAAGTAACGGTGGCTCAGATGATCGTAACAATTAAGGATCTCCACCAGAGAAACTTGGAGCAAGTGGGATGGTTCTGTCTATGTTAGCAAGCAGACTCTCAGCTTTCTTGCTACAGCTAATCCCATCCTTTCCGATGGCTTTTCTCTGTTGACTTTGCTGTTTCGACAAGTATGTGCTTTTTCAATTATTTCATTAAGTGTTTTTCCTAGCACTGCAAAACTGATCGATGAACTAAATGACTAACGGTGAACCCAATCACTTAACTAAGCCCTGTTCAGTTTATTTCTTTATAAAACTGGTTACCCTTGGAAATGAATAGGTAGATCACTAGGTATGTAATTCTTTCCTTTGATTTGTCAGAGCACATTTCTAACACACTTACTTACATGCTTCTGAAACACTGCCCCTTCCTTTTCTTTTCCCTGCCAGCTACTTCTTTGAGAATGTTTTCATGCCTCCAGTTTCCTGTTAGTGAACTCAAATAAGAAAATGCTTAAAGAACCTCCCTCTTCCAGTGGAACTAATGTTGTATTTCAAGTTAATAATGTCTACCACCAAGCAATAAATGTCCACTAGCAGCATCATACACCTTCATAACAACTGGGGAAGAATAAAATTCTTCCAAACATCTTTCACTTCAAAACAATAACTCCAGGCTTGTTTTACCTGCATGCATTTGATTCCCAATCCATCAATCCATTACCCAGTTTTAAGAGGGTAATAGTAGACATTAGGGACTACTGTAAACACAATGTTCTGAATTCTTCCAAGAAAGCAACAGATAACTGGAGCGTAATTCATCATCCCCTGCTAGAGAAACAGGGGATTTGTGGGAAAACCTGTTCCTGCCCCTTTTTCTCCTTCAAGACTAAAACATATTGACTTCTCTTTGCACTGCTAGAGACCCAAGTTCTTAACTATTCTACATATGTTCTGTCAAAAAGCCACATCTTCAGTCCTTAAAACATCTATTTTGAACCTAGCAATATATCTATTTTTCTATTACATAATTTATAAAGAAAGTTAATGGGACACAAGGACACAAAGTGATAGTGCAGTTATTAGTTTATTCATCCTCATATAGATTATGTCTGTAGAGACTAAACTGTCCCTACTTTCAAGAAATGCCCGGGTAGACTAAGATAATGTATAAATGCAAAACCAGAAAGTCTGTTTGCATGATGCTCAAGGAGACTATTGTTGAAGCTTTTTTTACCCCTCTTGGACAGAACAGAGTCCACCTGCAAGAACACTAATTTCAGGGACAAAGCCAAAAATTTCAGAGGTACAAGGGATTCTCGTGACTGAAACTTGGATTGTGTAGCCTCATTCCTCCAGGACCCATAATGGAACTATGAATGTAACACAAGCAGAGAAGAACATCCACTACCATTGTGTAGTTGAAACCACCACAAACACAAGGGGACCTACAGTAGTGGGCAAATGGCAGCACTTTCTGGATAAACTGATTTCTTTGAAATTTTTTCATAGAGTTAGCTATCAAAGCAGAAGTCAGCAATAGAATATAACAGTAGTGCAGAGACAGGGATAACAGAACATACCCAGCAAGAATACAGCACAAATCTTCATGATAATTACAAACCCTTCTTTCCAAAGAAATCCCATGCATGAGTTATTTTGTGAGAAGCTATATGTTCAAAGGACTTTCTGGTTATAGTTGGAAAGGAGAAATGGAAAGATGAGTTAACTAATTGTGAACTCAACTCCATAAAATTCAGGCAGAAACTGTGATTGTTCTGTTCACACTGCTGTTGTGATATTCTCGTTTTACAGAGGAGTCATAGCAGGAAAGTTATAAAGCTACATCAGATATATTGTATAACTACAGGAGATGTATATGTTGTGTACATGTTTGACAAATAATTACAAAGTGCTCTATGTTCCCCTCAGTTGATGAAATAACACTGAATGCTAGAAGTTTGTACGTGTTTATTTGGAACCTAGAGACCTAACACAATCACTATTCCTTAGTTTTGTCTTGACCCGTCATCTTAACCATCTATAAATAGTATTGGCATTTTTCTTACTCATATGAAAATAGAGAAAACTCACGCAATTACGCATTTTATGGGTGAGGGTTCAGTCAAAACTTTTAGTCGTTGTGATAAATACCTGAGAGAAATTGTTTAGAAGAATAAAATTTCGTTTTGCCTAGGCACTTAGAGATTTTGGTTAATAATTGTCTGGCTCCATTTTTTTTTTCTGAGCCAATGGTAAGCCAGAACATAATGGAAATGTGGAGCTGTGCAAAGCTTCATGAGAAACCCAAGAAGAGAAACGAAGGGAAGTGTGTGTGGTGGGGGGGGGGGGAGGATTCAGAGTTTCTAATTTGAAAACTAATGTACTGCTATAATTCTTCAATCTTTACCTCATTTTAACCCCCTCAAAGATAACAAAAAGTACACAGTAAAGATGAGCAGATTTTTCAGTGTCCCAAGAACAGCAGATGCCTTCATACATGGACTTCCACGGTCACAGTATTAGATCACTACCAACCATAAGTATGAGCAGACTTGGCTATTGTAAGACATCAGTGTACACCTTCTATGTTGTTATAGTCTTGGGGATCATCAGGTCAGACTCACAGGGATAGGCAATGTTACATTTAACAAGTGGAATTTAGAGGGAGCTAAAGCAAAGTGACATCACTAATTTCTACTGCTGCTATTTTGCAGAGAATCCTGAAGTTCCGAAGTTAAGACAGTGTGGTGGCCTTGTTGGAGTAGGTGTCACTTTGTTGGAGGAAGTAACCACTGGGAGCAAGCTTTTTAAGGTCACATGCTCAAGACAGGCCCAGTGTGGCAGTCACTCACTTCCTGCTGCCTCAGCTCCTTCTCCAGCACCATGTCTGCCCACATGCTGCCACGCTTCTAACAATGAAGATAATGAACTAAACTTCTGAACTGTAAGTCAGCCCTAATTAAATGTTTATCTTTATAAGAGTATCGTTGTGGTCATGATGTCTCTTTACAGCAATAAAACCATAACTAAGATAGACAGGAGCATGTATATTGATGTAGTTTGGGGTTTGTTACCTCCTTATCCCCTCTTTGACATTGTCAGTATATTTTAAAAGCAAACCTTCCATGAAGGCTTGTTCACAGTCACCAAACACACATCATCATGGTGATCTCAGAGACTGGCAATTACCATCATGAATTAAATGCATTAATTTTTCCGTGTATCAGTTGCTTGTGTGCACTTACATGCACATGCACTTGCTATGCACGTGGAGGTCAAATAACAACTTGCCAGAGACCTCTTCTTCCATGATCATCAGGATTAGCAGTGAATGCTTTTACCCACTGAGCCATCTTACCATATTTATTATTCCTTTCTGGCAAAATAAACTTAATTTTAAACAGAGCCATGCCCAATTATTTGCAAAATGATTCTGTCGATAAAGTTTCACAGCGTGACAGAGAGCATAAGACCCATGAAAACTAAAAACTTAACATCAGGCCTTTAGAACCATGTTTGCCTGCCACTGCTTTAGAATGGCTTATTTGTGCTAAAATTGTGCTGCATGAAATTTTTAATTTTAAAAAAGCACTCTCTAAAGATTTTTCTATCTTCTCTAAATGTTTTGATATTTTTTTTGTTTACTTACTTGTTTATTTTTCTTCAGTGCCAGTGATTGAACTCAGGGCTTCCTGCATGCTGGGCATCTGCTCTGCCCCTGAATTATAGCCACAGGCTTCTCCTCTTCTCTTTTTTACTGAAATCACACCCAGATATATTTTCTTGCTAAATTTCTAACATGAGATTCAATTCTCAAGACCTTTGTAAATAAAGCCAGGTATTCCGTTCCACAAATTCTGCCTAAAGAAATTAATCAATGCATGCTATCTTCTCTTTCCTCAAATTTCAACTTTTTTAAACTTTTGTATGAGAAGGGTTAGAGAACATGAGCAAACACTATGTACAAGTAGGGGCATCTGTGTACATGTATGTCAAGACCAGAGGTCACACACTGGGTGTCTTCCTCCACTGTTATCCACATTTCAATGTTCACTAAATTTGCTTACCAATAGGTTTGACTGGTTGTCCAGTGAACCCTATGGATCCACCCATCTTTGCCCCTCCCAGGATGGGATTACAGGCGTACTTTTTTTTAATGTAGATGGTAGGATCTGAACTCAGTTCCTCATGCATGTGAGCGAACATTGTACACTGAGCCATCTCTCATCTCTTCTCTTTGCTTGGGATCTTGGCTTCTTCATTTCATCTCAGTTCCATTTCTGCTAGTTTTCCATTCTAAGGAATAGTCAAAGGCTGCCTAACAATATCTGCTAGTACTGACACAAATCCCTCCCTTCTTGGTGCCCTCTACAACATGACAGCTCCACTGAAAAGCCCTTCTTTCTTGGTCAGGGAGATAGCTAAAATGTCAGCACAATGCTAGAGAATGTTGCCAAGCCACTTATTCCCATGTGCTGATTACCTGGCAAGACTTAATAAAAGTTGAACCCTAACAATGCTTTCTCAATGAAATTTCATGGAAGCATCTTTCTGTAGAAAGAAGTCCCAGGATGATGCTGTTTCTTTAAGGAAATATATGGATGGCACACTCTTCCCAATATTCAAAATTAAGCCCCTCCAAATAGCTTACACATCGAAGTTTATAACCTCAGCCTACACAAGTCCAGTGCAAAAAGATCTACTGCCTGCAGGCAGAGCGAGGAAACTCTTTAAAGATGAATCATTTTCATAAATGAGTGCAGAAGGAGGTCAGGCCAGGGGACAGGGAAGGTTACGTGTGTGCCTGAGATAAGGCCTCATCCATCCTCCTCTGACTGTCAGGTCTTGATGGGTGAACATTGCCTTGAGCTCCCATAAAACATGTTGTTTGCAGAAAACTTGCAGGTGGTTCATAAAAAAGTCCAAACTGTTGCCATGAAATTTATCTCCCACTGTGGGATCTGTTTATAATAGAAGCGAAGGATCTCAAATAGAAATTAAGTATCTCCGACTGACTTATATTGGCTGGGAGTAGGGGGAAGATTGAAAAATTCAACCTGCTTCCCCATCATGGTGCTAAAAACATCAAATATTTGTATTGATGACATCTTGACAAGATACGAATATGTTCAAAGGGAAAATAACGTCTATTGTGTGCTTACTCCTTATCCCTGGGGTAAGAATAAACCGGGTGAGATTTTATAGGAAGAATGCAATCAGACAACTGAACTCTTCATCACATTTTATTTCTGAAGAGTGTCAAGGATTGGTTATTTACAATGCCTCCATCTGCATGGTCAAAGTGAAAAGGGCATCTCAATGATTTTTTTTTTTTTTAAGTTATAAGAGGATATTTATTATCTTGAAGTCACGAAGAGATTGGGGGCAATGGTAATGTTGGCCATAATTTGAGGTATCTCCATATAGAAATTGGGAAAAAATGCTGAGACAATTCGTGTAGATAATTCAGACCCTTAAACCCTCTGTCACTTGAGAGAAAGAGATAAGTGAGAAAGAAGTGCTAAATTTTGTTTCTGTTGCTTTTTCAGAGTTGTGTTTATAATTGACTCAATTTATCACATCCCAGGTGCATCTACCTGCACCATGGTTTTATGTGGCTGAAAAGACAAATGCTCATAAATCTTGGATTGATGAATTTAGCACATACATAGAGAAGGATATTATACAGAGGATGATTCACTGAATCCAAGTATGCTTTCGCTGGTAGTGACCTTGGAGAAAACGTAAACCAGGATTCAAGACTCCAATCCTAGTTATAGTTGAAAGTCTGCAAATATAAGGGCACGGGGTACTCTTTACGTGTTCACAGTAGCTGAAGTCTAGGATTCTACTCTGGTTTCAGTGTGAACTATCTCCCATAGGCACAGGCATTTGAAGGTTTGGTCTTCAGCTGAAGGATTGGGAGGACTGTGGAACCTTTGAGAAGTATAAACTTGCTGGAAAAAGTAGGTATCTTGGAGGAGACACTGGGGTTTTATAGCCTGACCCTACTTGCTTATGCAATATGACCAACAGCCTGTCAGACCTACAGCCATGTTTTCCTGGCAATGATGGACCATATCCCTCACACTGTAAACTAAAAAAAAAAAAAAAAAAAAAAAATCCTTTTATAAGGTATTTTGTCAGGGCAGTAATAAAAGTAACTGACACAGTCTTTATCCCATCCAAAAGCAGTGCTACATACATCTTTACTTCTCCCTCTGGTCAAAGGATTTTGCAGGGCCAGAGTGTCAAATGTCTGAGAAGCACTGAGGCTAATCAAACAGCTTCTTTTCAGGTATGAGTATTGCTCTCTGTGAAGGGATCTGAGGCCTTCCACCTCAACAGTTTAGGAGTTCTTTTCTCTGCCTTTCTATGCCTCCAAACCCACTTCCTGGCCACCAAGGTAGACTAGCAGGCATTCCCCTAGTCCTGTGGAACACACACTGTTCCACATCTAAAAAGCGTTCGCATCCTTATTTCACTGCTTTTCTCACACCTTTGTCTCAACAGTCATGTCAAGAAAAATATCCATGAGAATGATTTTAGACCAAATGTTGCCACCTTTGTGGAAACAGCAATCCAAAGTTGGATAGGTAAGTTGGGTCAAAAAGTGTTACCTCCAATCTTCCCCAAACTAGTCATAGTGATAGAAATTCAGGCATTGTGGCAACCCAAAACGTATATTTGCCGAGAAGGTGGCATTACAGAATGAATGTTTCCTCCTGTCCCCCAAATTCAGATGTTGAAATCCTAACCACTCACTGGGGTGGTATGAAGGGCTGGGGTCTTTGGTCATGAGGGGCTGGTAGTTAGGTCATGAGAGTCAACCTTAAGAGTAGGAGCGAGTGTCCAGAAATAAACGAATAAGAACAACAAAGTCAGAGAATCTCTTCCTCTCCCCTCTTCCTCCTTCCCTTCCTGTTTAAATTTCACTCTTTTTCTCTCCTCTTCTTTGAATTTCTTTTTTTTCCTAACTCCTCCATATGTAAATACCAAAAAAGACAGCTATTTACTAGGTAAACTCTCACCAAACTCTGAATCTGTTAGCACCTTGATTTGAACTTCCCACCTTGGGGAATTATAAGAAATAAGCATTGTTATATCAATCACCCTACCTTTGGGTGTCTGTTTTCACGGGCTGAGCAGGGGACACCCTCTCACTTTAAGTGACCATTTCTTATTCTCTGTGTGCTGTTTTTGTTCAATTTCTGATTATAATTCACACACCGACAGTAAATAGCAGGCTGGAAAAGCATAGCAAATGCTCTATCCTGAAGGTATTCTGTCAAGGTTCTTTGAATCTTGGATGAGAGTACTACACAATGCCTGTTCCATTGGACTGTAGATGTTTGCAGTTTTGAATGAACGCTGGAATGGAAATGACGTTGTCCGCCCTCTAGCTTTCTCACATCTTCCAACCAGATTCTATCTAAAATGACTCAGACTCTCCTAATCCCGAAGTCTGTAGTCAAAGGATTTCTCTCTCTCATTTGGCTATTTAAAGCCACTCTTGCCAGTCACTGTCCCCACTGACAAGGATTTGATACTTTCTTCTCAGTACACAACACCTAGATGCACTCAATTAGTGAGTCGCTCTAATCTGAGTACTTCCAATATGTAAACAGTAAGGGGGTAAGTTATTTCTTATGGCCTATAACCAAGCAAGGAAAATAGTCAAGTGTAAAACTTTTACAGTGTATATAACTTTGAAAAGTTACAGGGTGCTTTCTAGACTAACAAAAGCTTAGAAGTTTGTTTGAGATAATAGTATGGTACCATTGTCTTCATTTTCCTGAGGAAAAAGTTGAGATTTAGAGAAGTTGCTCATTCTAAATCCTATAACCAGAAGGTGAGCACGCTGGGAGGGGTGGGGGGCGATTTATTAAATGAAATGTGAATTCTTTTTAAATGTTCTCTGTATATCCCACATCTGTCTTTATGGTGCCAAATGATAACCTTTATTTGAAAGAAAAATTAGTCTACTTTTTTATTCCAGCATGCCACACAAATGTCTCCATTTGATATCATGACCTCTTGGTCTCAACTCAGTGCCTGAAATGATCCAGCTGTGATGAACACTAGATGAACAACATAACATCACTCTAGAAAGCATCATCATACTGTTTCAAAGTGGCTAATATGGTTTTCTTCAAAAGTCAGGGATATGGCTCAGCTTTTAGAGCACTTTTTTAACATGTAGAAAACACTAGGTCCTATCCCTAGCATTTGATAAACTGGATATGACAGCACATGTCTATAATCCCAACACTCAGAAAACAAAAGAAAGAGGATCTGCTTAAAGACATCTTTGGCTACGTAACAAGTTCAAGGTTAGCCTTCAACATATTAAGCCATAAAAGAATATATTAGGTATGGATTTTTCCAAGAGGAAAGCATCAAAACCATTCTTACATGACTTTGTTCCCCTTCCCAAGCCCATAAAGCATGAATCATGGTTTTCCTCTTTTTACAGTCATAAGTGGATACCAAATCAAGCTCCTGAAAGTTTATGTCCATACTTTGACAAAGTTGATTTAAGTGACTTCTCGTCTCCATATCACCCATTTCCTATGCTTGCACATGCTTCTGTCACCTAGACAACCAAAGAGCAGAGGTGTGAGTCATCCCAGTCCTACTGCTAAAATGCCTCATGAATGAATGAGTGAGTGAGTGAATGAACGACGAGTGAATAAGACATCAGAAAAGGAAAATTCTGTCACTCATAACAGGTATGAAACTAGAGAACATAGCACTAAGTGACATAAAGCATAAAAATCCCCAACAGCATCATGTGAACATGGTACCAGAGCCTACGGATGATAGGCAGCTATGACCAAAAGGGAGATTTTTGTTAAAGGCTACAAAGATTCAGTTGGAATGGGGACTAATGTACATGTGTGTGCATGTGCTCGTGTGTTTGTGTGTATGTGTGTGTGTGTGTAAAACATTAGTCTATTTTAAAAGATATTTTCCAATGTAGGAAACAGAAATGCAAAGGAGACATAGATGACAACAAATTTCCAGAGATGTAATTAACCCCATTTGGCATCCAGTAGGGAAACAGCGAAGAAGAGAGAAGTATCAAATGGGAGAAGACAATAGTAACATTGTCCATGAGTACAAAATATTAGATATATGATTCATACCTACTCAAATAACATCCCTTTGTAAGCTCTGCTCTGCTCAAGTGCTATACATAACAAAACATGTTACATATAATGAGATATAAGCCAACCAAATATGGCAGTGCACAGTTTGCCAAGGACATTTGCAGACCAGTAATAAATTTCTATTGCACTAACCCGATGTGGAGTAGGTAAGAGGAAAGTCATGCAATACTATCAGTTTATAATGTGGATGAGTTACAACGCTTTAGCAATTTGCGATCTTTCTCAAAGGAGGGAAAAATCACTCTAGAAGATAAAATTACTGAAAGAATATTTGTGAATTGGACTTGTGTCTAGCCTGATAATCATATATTCTCAGGCAAATATGGGAAATACAATTTTAGATCAATTAACTGAGTCAGGATGGGATAGTGCAACCAGCTTTCCATCCCATCTACAGCAACAAGGAGAGGAAAAGGACAAAAGTGTGTGAACTCATTGCGTATGAAGCCAGATCTCCCTGGCAAGCAATGGCACTGGAATCTGAAAGATGAGAAGAAAATAACTGAACTTTACAAGAATCCTATCAGAATCTTTCCAGGTCACAGGGCTGTGTAGAACAGTGTAGGTGGAGGCTTGGCAATATCCATGGGTTGGGGAAAGGAAATTGATGAGCTGAGGCACAAAGGCAGTTAATGTTCCAAGTACAAAGTATCAAAGAGAATGGACCATAAATTGGATGCCAGAAAAATGTATAGTCCCTGACAATATTCACCCTCTTGTGGCCAGCCTATGCGTACGAGAAGTTCCCCATGGCTAGGGAAAGAACCACACATAAGGACTTAGAGGTTATAATGCTTGACCGTCACATAGGGTTGGGAATAGTGCCAGTTTCTAAGAACCATAACAGAGAGCCTTGAGATCCATGGGGTACTGTGTAGAGTATAAAAAAATAAATACCCTAGGCCATAAACATACAACGCTTATGGATGTATCTATCAGATGTTTTTTGAAGGGTTCATCTGAGGAGGGAAGACTTGCTCAGAATGTAGATGGTGTAATCCCCATGTGCTGGGGTACTAGACTGAAAAGTTAGGAGAAAGTGAGCTGAGCATCAACATCATCTCTCTCTGCTTCCTGACAGTGGGTGGCATGTGACCAACTGTCTGCCCTCAGCTCCTGCAGCCAAGCCTTCCCAGCCACAAGTGACTGTACTTTCAAACTGTGAGCCAAAAGTAAAACAGTTCTTCTTTGAGTTGTTTTATCAGTTGTTTTCTTCAGAGCAATTAGACAAATGACCAATGAAACATCCTGCTTCATATATGAAGGCACATATGATGAGAAACAATCAATTGGGAAAAGACATTTCACACTAACACACTAATCAAAGTAAGATCCTAGGACATGATAACAGTTTCTTAATATTATCTAAAGAATTTGTGGTGGCTGGAGAGATGGCTCAATGGTGAAAAACACTGTCTACTCTTCCAGGGAGCAGTAGTGAGTTTGATTCTCAGCAACTACATGGCAGCTTACAACCATCTATACTGGGATCTGATGCCCTCTTCTGGCATGCAAGTGAACACACAGATTGAGTATATATAATAATTTTTTTAAAAAAGAATTTGTGGGGCTAGAGAGATGGCTCAGCAGTTAAGTGAGCAGACTGTTCCTCCAGAGTTCAAATCCCAGCAACCACATGGTGGCTCATAACCATCTGTAATGAGATCTGATGCCCTCTTCTGGTGCAACTGAAGACAGCTACAGTGTACTTACATACATACATACATACATACATTACATACATACATACATACATAAACCATCCTTGGGGCTGGAGCAAGAAGAAAAAACTAAAAATAAATAAAAATTTTAAAAAATTAAAAGAAAAGAATTTGTGCATTTATTTTTTAATTAAATATGAAGAAATTCAGTATAAAGATTCTTTTATGGCAGGATTTTAAACAGTGAGGTCTCAGGGAGGTGGTATAGTGTATGTCTGAGGAAAGATAATCAGTGAGCAGTGCCATGCACACTGCTACAGAAAATGAGTAACTCTCTTGGCAAAAGCGATGGCAAAGGGCAGAGAGAAAAGTTCCAGTTCAGGAGGTAGTTAGGATTGTAAAACTGGGACAGTCCCTAATTGCAACAATGATCAATTAAAGGATAAAAGGCCCATTTGAGGGAACAGCTTCTTTCATGGGAAACTGAAGAAGTGGTTTTCTAGGGGGAATGACACCAAGCCATTCCCAGAGACTAAGAAGAGGGAAAACCTATGAATGTTCAAAAGACTAGTCCATGAAATGGGACAGAACAGGAAACTGACAAATCCATCTCCAGAAAAGGAACCTCTCCAGTGGGACTTCGGCTGAGAGCTTTCCTGCCCCTGTGAACAGAATCAAATGAAAATCCTCAGAAGGCTTGGGACAGCAAGCTACACTGTTGGAGATGTCTGGCAGGAGGAGAATGGGTGGGCCAGTGTGAGTTGAAAGGACAAGGGAGAGAGTCTGCTGTGAAGCCGTTCTAAATGGCCATTTCTTAGTTACTGTGGAATGCATCTTATGCAGTAACCACTGGAGCCAATAGATACATGAGGCAGCACAGAATCCATGTGGATAGAAAAGATGGCAAGATTTCTGAAAGCCTCAGGAGCCTCGGGCCCTAAACAATTTAGGCCCTCTTTTGTCTTTCTCTTGTTATCCATGAACTCCAGACTTGAATTAGTAATCTGGGCCTATTCCTGCCAGCATGTCCCATAAAGATGTAAACGGAGATACACACGTTCACAAATAGGCATACACAGATACAATGATACACAGATAGACTGATACCATGGAACATGAATTCATAGATTCAGGTACAATGTATAATTGGAAGGATAGCTGCTCATGATTCCAAACTTAAATGTACTTTACAAGCAGAGAGAAATGATCCAAACTTTGGCTCCAGACATTTCTCAGAAGTAGGCGATAGGTCAGAGAGGGAGGAGAAGAACAGGAGTTCTCACTTTTTCCAAACAAATTTTCTGTTTTCCCACTGTACCAATAATTGGCTGTCTTGTTCGGTGAACTTAAATATACTTCCACTGGCTTCACCAGATGCCTCAAATCTACTTTGATGCAGCAAGAAATCAAGCTTTCAGCTCTCTTCTTTAATACACACACATACACACACACACACACACACACACACACACACACACAGCTTTCTGAGTGATATTACATTTGAGTCAACCATGCTAGGGCTAGGAACCTACGTGAAGCCTCAGGTATTTCAAAACTTCAGCCTCGGCCCACTAAAGCAACCCTAAGGCTTTTATGAGCTCTGTAATCCCCATCTGAACATAAGCAATAACAATGTGATGGGTCATAACCAAGGCAGAGGCAGCCCGCACCTTTCATGAATGCTTATCGCAATTTATCGAGCACAGGCTAGGTGTTAGGCAAGCAATCTTGAATTACTAGGTAGCCTAGTTGGGTTTTTTTTAGCTAATTCTCTATGATAACACAGCAATAACAATTAACTCTATCATATTCAAAAGGAAGCAGCCTTGTATACTGCCCTGTGGTTTAGAAAGTAGAGGTAATTACACATCTACCCTATAATTTTACTGTTTATCTATCTCTATAAGCATGCCACTTGATGGTAACAAAAGAGAGATTGTGCGACTTTCATTGAGAAAAGAGGGAGCCATAAAAAAAAGCATGGAAAGGATTTGTTCATAAAAATATGAAACTCCTGGCTAGGGAGATAACTCAGTAGTGAAATTTTTCCTGTGCATGCATGACACCTGAACTTGAAGCCCCTATACCCAAATAAAAGGTGGATGCCACCGTATGTACCTGTAACTCCAGAACTGTCAGAGGAAGAGGCAGAAGGTGCTCTGGACTCATTTGTCAATCTAGCCAAAATTCCAAAATGGCAAGTTCATGGTCAGTGAGAGACCCTATCTTGGGAAATTCAGTGGAAGGTTGAGGAGATGACTCAGTGAGTCAAATGTTTGCCAGGCAAGTGTATGGACTTGAGTCCTAGTTTCGCCAAACACATAGAAACCCAGAGCAGAATTGTGCATCTATTATCCTTAGGACTCAAGGGCCAGGGGGGCACTGGTACAGGAGGATCTCTTAAAGGTAGTGGTCCAGAGAGCCTGGCATATGCAGCAGAGAACAAGAGATGCTGTCTCCAGGTGAAAGGTGAGGACTGACACTTGAAGTTATCCTGTGACCTCCGCATACACAGCAGGAAGTGAGCATCCCCATTCACACCCATGAATGCACGCACATACACACACACACACACACACACACATACACACACAGTTTAAATAGCAATAATGTCAATAGCAAAGGAAGATACTCAGTGTTGACTTCTGGCCTCCATACATGGCCCCACTGGTTAGAGCATGAATACCCACCACCACCACCACCACCACATACACACACCAAAAAAATCTGAGTGTTTATTAGAAACCTAAAAGCTAAGACTTTCTGCACATCAGTTCTAACTAGACAGAGCAAGAGGTGTAAATTGAAGACAACTGCAGTTCTTTTACAATTAGATCTTTGTTTTCTACAGTCTATAGAGAACTGAGTGAGAAGGCATCATGTTCATGATATCTATAAAGAAAAGCAGAGAGATATCTTGTGTACTAGTAGAGGGCCTCTGGTCCATGATAGCTGACTATTTGCTAACTCAGCTCTACCTGCCCTCCCTGTAATACTTACAAAATGACGAAGGTGCTCACCTCAAGATTTACAACCTTGCTTTAGTTCTGCCTAGTTGCCAGCTGTGTAGTAAGTTGTTTGCTCCCTCAGGTTTAGACTTTTCTCTCAGAAAATTGCATGAATAAATCACTTACACTATTATTGAGAGAGCATGAAAACATATCTTGCAAATTCTCAACACTAAAGCAAAAAACAAAAAACTATTATAGCCCTTATGCAATGTATTTGTAATCTGATATACTATACTTATAGATGGGTGACATAGGCAAGAAATGCAAAAATTATTATAATTAGCAGGTTGAGGATTGAAATCTCATACATGATGCTTTTCAGACTGTGTATATTTGAATATGCTATTACCCTTGCTATGGTAGTAACATCTCAGCTGCATAGTGATGCATAGTTCATGAAGCAAGGCCATAGAAAGAAATAGTTGCACAGCTAAGGACAAAAATATTATGTAGTCAGCCACAGTAACTGTTGAGATGATAAAACAAAATATACTTGGACTGAAAGAACATCCCCAGCACTGGATTCTATAATGACCTTTTGTGTCCTGAAAGAGGAGGTTCGATTGAATTTTCTTGCTAGTCTCAAAACATTTGCCTATCAGACTGAAAAATCCATAATAGTAAGTGGAATAAATTTTGAGCATCATTTAATATAATAAAAAGATAAAACTACGTAAGTCTTGAGATCTGTGCCCTCCAATTGCCCAGTCAGAAGAATATGATGATGAAATGGAAAATAGGCAAGAAAGAAATCATTAGAAATGCCTGTGGTTACAACTCCAGGTACTCAGGGATTGAGGACACAACTTAATGGGTAATGCCCTTGCTGTTTATGTCAGTAAGTTGTTTGCTTCATCAAGTTTAGGTTTTTCACTCACAAAATTGGATGACTACATCACCTACACTATTACTGAGATAGCATGAAAGCATGTCTTGCAAATTCTCAACACTAAAACAAAAATATTGTTAGCATTATGCAACATATTTGTAATCTGATATGTTATATCAGACCAGAGGTTAGATTTCCATAACCCACATAAACGCTGGTGGGTATGGTGGCCCACTTACAATTCTAATGTTCAGAAGGTAGAGTCAGAATATCCTTGGAGTAAGTCCACTAGCTGTTCTAGTTGGTTAACAAACTCTGGATTTAACTTGAGAGATTGTGTCTCAAAGAATAAGATACAGAGTGACAGAGCTGTCTCCCCATACACACACATACACACACACACACCTGTGCCCAACATTCAAACACACATAAACATAAAGAATACATCCAGAAAAAAAAAAAATTCTAGAGATTCTCTCAAAGCTTTAAAGCAGTTCCCAAGACCGGTATTTCATTCCGAATCATGTTTAGACCCATAAAATAGATTTAGTCAGGAGGGTATCCTCATAACTGTATGTTGCAGGCACTCAAATAATAGAGGATTTGGTGACAATGAATTGGAGTACTTTCTTTCCTACTCTGAGTGATCACTGTTCTGTAGAGGCCCAGATTCCCTGCCCCTCCCCAGACCCCATCTCCAATGCCCATCATTACAACTACAAGTACCCAGGTGCATTTGAATCACACTGGGGTAGTAGCTAATTGCCAAGAGAGATGTAAAGAGGGTGTGACAGCTAATGCTTATGGTCTTTCTGGCTCTTTCCAAAACAAAACCCAGCCCAAATGATACAGAGAGTTCTTTTGCTGGTGGTGGACTCTGTTTAAAGTAGATTGCCTTGTTCTTCCTATCATTCACGTGCTTCCCCCTGAGACAAGGTCACCATCAATTCACTCATACCATATCATGTGAAAGTTATTTTCTCTGTCTACTGACAAATGAGGCATTTACAGGCCAAAGATAGTGGAGGGGAAGAAAGCCTACTCCCTTAACTATTCCCTGAGCCTAGAGTGAATCTGTCGTAGTCAAAAGACTTACACAGTTTTTATGCCAATGAATTACAGCATCAGCAATAGAAAAATGAATGCCTGTTAATATTTCTCATTAAAAAATAAAATTATACAAATATGAGGTATTTGAAAGTCGCATGCATCTTTCAAGCGCTGGCATTTTTCTAAAGAGATGCTGGACCCTTACACAGAGCAAGACCAAAGAGGATGTGCTACTGAAAAGAAATGTATTTTAGAATTAGACTTATGGGTAAATTTTGACAAGACTATTGAATGACACTAGACAATTGATATTCTTTTTCTGGATCTCAATTTCTTGTTTGTGTAGTAGGATAATAATACCCATGTCATAGTGTTGTCTAGACAAATGTCAGACAATTTCTTATAAAATACCTATCAATATCTCGAAAATAGTCAGAAATCAATGAATACTAATGATCCCTATCAATATTTGACTATTCCATTTGTATTCCGTGAAGCCCAGAAATGGGCTACTTTGTCATAAAGCAAGAGTGATGTAGAACACATATGTAATAGTAGCTAGATGTCATACATCATCAGCCTATGAAGAAAGGAGTTGTAGTCATTTGTCAAAAATCACAGAACTTATTGTGGTGCATCAAGATTTGAACCCAGGCAGTCTGGCTACCCAGTCCTGATAAGTAGCTCATCATTGCATTCTAAATTTAATATGTTCTTAACACAGAATCTGTGTGGCTCTTGAATTCTTAGTCATGTCTCAGGGGGAGCTAGCACTCTGGAGTAATTCTGAATTCTAGACTGTGCCAGAGACCTGAAGCAAAGTGTGTGTGCCTTTCCTGTACAGTTTATTAACAATGTGCTAAACACTGCTGGGTGGATTTTGCCCCTTGTTTCAGTCACTAGGTATTTTGTCTCCCATGACAAAGGTAATCAATATTGCATGTCTAATGTCTTGGTGTCGTGGTCATCTTTTTCTTCTCCCTTTTCTTTGTTGTTTTGTAGGGTTGTTTGTTTGTTTGTTTTTGTGGTGTTGTTTGTTTTGGTTTGAGGCAAAGTCTCAGACTGTAGCTCAGGCTGACATGAAACTCAATACATAGCCCAGACAATCTTCCTGCCTCAGCCTCTCATGTGAGGAGATCAGAGGTGTGAGCTACTATGCCTAGCAAAGTTGTTCTGCTTGTAAGAACTCAAGATAGATTGGATTAGGGCCCAATCATGTCTCCATTTTATCTTAGTAACTTCTTAAAAAATCTTATTTCCAGAGAGAGTCCACATCTGGATGTAAGCAAAGTGAGTCCTTCAAGATATAAATTGGTAGGATGTAAACACATCTCATAACACCAGTAGCTATAACTTCTTGGAATTACCTCCTTGATGGAAAGGACTTCTTTTCTTCTTTACTTCTGTGTGTTCAGTTTGAAGAGAGAGAGAGAGAGAGAAAGAGAGAGAGAGAGAGAGAGAGAGGTGTCTATCAAGTTGGCCTTGAAGTCTCAATATAATTGAAGATGACCTTGAACTCCTGATTCTCCTGACTCTATCTCCCAAGTGCTGGGATTACAGGTGTGTATCATAGCCTAGCTCTTTCTTCTAGTAAATTCCATGTGTAGATTATGTATGTGGTTGTCACTCATATGCCTGCCTGATAACAGTACTGTAAGAGCCAGAGAAAGGGGCCAGGTGATGAGGTGATCATGGATTTCTATTAGCATAATGTTTAAGAAAGAGAAGGAAACATGCAAACAAAACCCCAGAGGAGTTGAAGGAGCAAAGCCTTGTTTTCTTGGGGCAACAACTTCTTCTGGCAGAAAAGGTATGAAAATAAGGCACTAAAATTCTCAGTGAGCATTAGGCAATGCTCATTGTGACAAGTCACTGCAGAGCAAAGAGCTAGTCAATAATCCTTGCTCAGATGGGCTGTCTTTCCATGCATTCACATCAGGAATTGCCGGGGTGGGGGTGGAGAGCTGGGAAGTACTAAGCAATAGTCACCTTAAAAGAATAATTACGGAGAACCTCGAGGCTCAAAGGGGTCTTGCAGCTCATCTAGCCCACCTTTTGCATTTTACAGAACTAGACCCAGAGAAAATAATTTGTTTGACCCGATCCAGGCACGTGGTTGACTGTGCATCCTCCAATGTTTTTAGTTTAAGGGTCTTTTCAAAGCACTACTGTATGATTTCAACATCAGTAAATTGGAATAAGCTTTAAGTTCTCTGGAAGCAGATAGCTAGGGCTCTACCTCCATTAGGAATGTCAAGTGCTCAGGAAAGTGTATACAACTTATTGCTCAAGGAAATCTAATAGACCTTCAATGCAAAACACATAAAGGACAGGCGATAGCCCCTAGTCTTCCGAATGGAGTAACAGTATTTTCAACAGAGGTACCTTGTTATGCTGTTGTCATGTCTGAAATTGCAAGATTCATGCCCTTTGGTTCTTGTCCACCTCCATACCTTATCTCAGTTACTTTTCTGTCCTTTCCTAGCTTTCTTGAAACTGACCCCTGCATAGGTGGCCTTCTGCCCCTTGGGGATAGTAAGATTTGCCATATTACTTCATTCTCATTAGGCTACAGGAGTGCTCAGGGAATCATTGCCAGCTTATAGAAACCCAAGTGCTGGCAACCAACAGAAATCTGATGAGAAGGATAACAGCGTGAAGAAAGGTCATGCCAGAGCGTATTCTGTTAGCAGTTTCCAGATTATCATCTTGCAAGGTTCTCAGTAGAGCATATATGTTTTCGTACCATGAAACAAAGGCTTTTGTTTTCTGTCTAGAAAAAAAAAAAGCGCAATGTTCTTTCTATAGTTAATAGTCTTGCCTTGGGCCCTGGAGCATAGTGTAGACATTGAGCATAAACTCCTGACAATGGACTCATAAGAGTATGATGATTGCCTTGAGTAGCATAGTTCAGCTCCCTATGATACCTGATGCAGGCAGGCTTGCCTACCTGAGCCGTAAGTTTCCATGGTGCACTTGGCCTAAGTGAGAACTGTATGCATATTATATTTTTCTAGCTCTACTTAAGATTAATTTTCCTACAAACATCATTACCTTTAAGAATAAACAACTTTCCTGATGCTGTGACATTGAATCCAGTTCCTCATGATGTGGTGACCCTCCAACCATAAAATTATTTCATTGCTACTTCATAACTGTAATTTTACTACTGCTATGAATCATAATGTAAATATCTGATATGCAGACTACTTGATATGCGACTCCCAAAGGGGTTGTGACCCACAGGTTAAGAACCACTGTACAGATGCTTGTATTTCCAAAGCAACTGGAGCAGGTAATGGTCATGACCTGACATAAAATTTGTATTGCTGCTGCTAAGATGTTGAGTCAGAACCAAGGAGCTCAAAAGATATCAACTGTTTCTTAGATTGTTTTAAAACTGTAGACTCTGAGGCTAGAATAGTTGATTGTTCAAACTCATATAGGTTGGAACAACATGACCAGCCTGAGCTACAGAGTAAAGCCCTGTCTCAATAACAAAATAATACTGTACAAACAGAACTACATCAGGGATTACCTACTGAAGGCATTGCTTGGTTCTGGTTGAACAAAAATAAGAACTGCAGAAATGCTCCTAGAATTGACTTGCCCCTGTGTTTGTATGTATGTGCTTTTAATATTTCAACTTGAAGTATATACTAGTAGTTTTTATAAATCTCCTTCCATGATATGAATCCCAAGTATGAACTTCTAGTTCATATTTCTTTATTTTTCTGCTTGCTTTTCTCCCCATGTCCCTTTTGGCATGTGCATTAATATACATAATTCAGAAGTTAATAAAGAGTATATCTTCAAGTATATAGCAAATATTGATGATATGCTCCTGGTCATCCTCTTTCTCCTCTTGTTCCTTTCCTCTCTCACTAGGTTCTTTCCTTCCACATTTATTTTAACCCCATATCACACATAAATATGACCTAATATGTGTCATATATGTGTCACATATATTCTAGGAAATATATGTTTTTCTCAACAGGTTGGCTATATATACTCTATATACACGTATGTATATGTACTTACCTGTGCGTGTGTGTGTGTGTGTGTGTGTGTGTGTGTGTGTGCGTGTGTGTGTGTGTGTGTGTGTTTATGTACCTATGTGGAATCTAGGATTCACAAATGAGTGAAACATTTTTGTTTTTTTGATAATCTCTAGTCTCATCTGTTTTCAAATTAATGACATCATTTTATTCCCATTTATGTCTGTATAATACTCCATTTTCTTTATCCATTCATCTGTAGAGAAATGTATCTGGGCAATATGGTAACTCTATTTTTGAGGAACATCCATGCATATTTCTATAGTAGCTAATTGACACTCCTATCAATAATTTTGCCTAAGGATCATTTCTTATCAATATTTTTGTTAGTATTTGATATTTTGTCTACGAGTTCCATTCTGACTGAGATGACATGGTATCTCAATGGAGTTTCATTTTAACTGCTAAGAACAGTGAGCATGTTTTTCATCTGGTTATTGTCCACTTGTATTTCATATTTTGAAAGTGATCTGTTCATTAGCCCATTATTGACTAGGTTGTTTTTATACTATGTAGCGTTTTTAGTTCTTTGTATATATTCTAGATTAATAATATGTCAGATTATCTCTAGCAAAATAAAATTCTCCTATTCTGTAGACTGTTCCCTTATGCGATTGTTTCCTGTACAGAAGATTTTTCAATTTTATGGAATTTCACTTGTGAATTCTTGGTGGGTTTTTTTTTTTCTGAGAAATTGAGGTCTTTTTCAGAAGTGTCTATACCCAATATGTTTTCCACTACAGTTTTAAAGCTCCAGGTCTTATGTTCAGATCCTTGATGGTTTGATTTGATGCTTATACAGAATGAGAGAAATGGACCTTGTCTCAGGCTTCTGTTGGCAATGTCCAACTTTACCAGCACCAGCTGCTGAAGAGAGAGAGTGTCTTTCTCTGGTGTATGTTTTTGACATATTTGTCATAAATTACATAGCTGTAGCTCTCTGAGTTTAATTCTGTCCTCTATTCTATTTTTGGGATCTTAATGTCTGCTGTGTCAGCCATTCTGTTTTTGTCACTGTGGCTCTATAGTATATCATGAGATAAGAGTGAGTAGTACCTCCACCATTGCTTTTCTGCTCTATCTATCTATCTATCTATCTATCTATCTATCTACCTATCTATCTATCTCCAGGATCTTTGACTCCCATATGAATTTTAAGGTTGTTTTTCTTTGTCTGTGAAGAATATTGGAATTTTGATAGGGATTTGATAGTCACATATAGATGTGACTTGGTGATAGAGTCATTTTCAATATTCTGCCTCCTGATGAATATTGGGGTATTTCCATTTTATACAGTCTTTAATTTCTTTCTTCGGTGTTTTGAAATGTTTCTTGGAACTCTTTCAGATTTTTCATTTTTCTTTAGCTTTATTCCTAGATTACTGCTGTTGTTGTTGTTGTTGTTGTTGTTCTTCTTCTTCTTCTTCTTCTTCTTCTTCTTCTTCTTCTTCTTCTT
>JADRCH010000232.1:974400-1056410 GCA_019843965.1 Rhynchomys soricoides | reverse complement strand
TTCTTCTTCTTCTTCTTCTTCTTCTTCTTCTTCTTCTTCTTCTTCTTCTTCTTCTTCTTCTTCTTCTTCTTCTTCTTCTTCTTCTTGTTGGATATTCCCCTGAATCAGTACAAAGTAACTTTATTTCTTCTTATTTGATTCCAAATCTTCTTTATCACATATTTTAATACAGCTACATTTTCTTTGAAGACTTGGTTTTTAGAGTTTTTAGTGGGAAATCTGTCATTCTGGTGGATTTGCCTTTATAGATGAATTGTTGCTTCCCCATGCATGTTTCAATAATCTTTCTTGGATATCTATAATATTACATAAGGAGATCTCTTACAGTCTTATCTATTCTGTGTTCTAAATGTCTCTTGTATTTGGACTGCCATCTCTGTACCTAGATTTTGGGCATTTTCTCCTAGCAGGGTGTTGAATATATTTCCTGTTCCTTTAGCTTTAACTTCTTCCTCTACTGTGCTCATGATTCATAGATTTGGTCTTTCGTGTTTCCCATAGATCTCATGTGGTCTATTCATACAACCTTACTATTTCATCATTTGATTTTCTGAGTTAATTTAATCCATCTACTTATCCTCAAGTCCTGATACTCTGTCTTATATTTGACCATCTTACTAATGAGACTTTCTGATGACTTTCTTATTTAACTTATGAAGCTTCATATTTGAAAACCAATGGTTTTCTCTCTTTCAGCTTTTCTATCTCTTCATTGAATTCTTTTCTTTAACAATTTATTTATTAATTATATGTGAGTACACTGTAGCTGTCTTCACTTTTCCTTCTCAATCTTACCCTCTCATTACATATGGTTGTGAGCCATCATGTGATTGCTGGGATCTGAACTCAAGACCTTCGGAAGAGCGATCAGCGTTCTTAACCACTGAGACATCTCTCCAGCCCCTCTTCATTGAATTCTTTCATGCCATATATTTGTTTTCTTATTTCATTATTCTATTTGTCTGGATTCACTTTGAATTGATTCAGGTGTGTTCTTTTCAAATTCATGTTAGACTCTTATTTAGCTGCTTGTCAGTTATGCTGCCCAGAGTTTATCTCAGCTGCCCCTCAGAGCCACCATGGGAACCTTAGCTGCCCTAAAGACCAAATTTTTCTCACCCACTAGCACATGGAGAGAAGTGACTGAAAACCCAGAGCCCTGGGTCCTGGTAAGCGATGACAAAAGACTCCCTGAGTACCAACCCCAGAGGCTGCTGTTTGTTCTGCTCCAAGTCTTACCAGATGAGAGCTAAAGGGCAGAAACAGAGCAGGCTTTGTGAAGACTGTGATAAGGGTCAAAGATGACCACTTTTCTGCCATATTTGAATGTTGCCATATGTAAAATAAAGTCTACAGACACCCCTACCACGACCAATAAAAATGTAGTACAGTGTGTACTAAGACATTAGTTCTTAAGGGTTGGAACAGAAAGGGGGATAATCTGAGCAAGACCAGAATTAGATTCGTATTCAAGGAATATAGAAAGCATAAAAGAGGGGAAAGTTAGTAAACTGGAGAAAAGAAGATAAAGTGGGAGAATACATGTGGCAGTTCCAGCTAAAGGTAGAATGAGAAGAGAAACATGCAAGCAAACTCAGTCAGCAAACCTAAAACAATCGTATCACTTGGGAGACTGAAGCAGTCAGACACCACAACTCCATGCCAAGTTTTTCTCTTTGAAAAATCTTACCACAAAGAGGAGAGAATAACAGACAAGACAACATGGTCCCACTAAATTGAAAGTGTCTGCTAAATAAGAAAGATTCCAAAAATAAAAGAATAAAAACTGGGTATGGGAGTCTATATGCAGTCCTACTGTGGGCATAGATGCTGCTCTCCCTTTACCAGTCCCTGAGTGGCTGTAATCATCAAACGTGTCTCAATACAGTCCACTCTAAATTACGGCTCAGTCCAGATTTCTACATCACAGAGTACTGCATGGTTCTGACTCAATATATTCCCCTTCTGGCTGCATGCACTCTGCAGGCTAAACCTCAGAGTATAGTCCCATGACACTTGCTCTAACTTCTCACATTGAGTCATGCTGGAGGGACCTTTGCCTCTACAGACACCTAGCCAATGACTGGGCAGGGGTCTGTTCTGGGTGCTCTTGTATTACATTAGGCTTTTTGCAGACTTTGCTGTTCGCTTTTATTTTCTTTTACTTCTCCTTTTCTCAGTGTCCTAATCAGCAGGTGATTGATATGGGCAACACTGCAGGAAAGACAGATATGGTGGGGAATGGTTGGCAATTTTCCCCAAATGAGACTCTGTGCTTGGGCTTCAGCATAGGGGTATACCTTTTCCTCATCAATGAAAAGCACAATCAATGAACATTTAGTATTGTGCCTCATTCTCCTACCCAAAAAAAGATCCTTACTTTTAATTTAAACACACCTGTTATAACTTTAGTCAACTGGCTGTTTGAATGTATCTTGAAAACTAAGAACAATGCTTTCTTACTGTTTTTCCTTATTAACTTAGTCCCATAAAGTTTTTGCTTTCAGTCTTAAATAATAAACTCATTTTTCCACTAGGTTTAATACAAAATCCATGCCTTTTATAGAACTGGCATATTGGTTTTATGTTACCTTGTGGAAACATCCAGCACCAGCCATCCTGTGCCACATGGGTCAGTCTACTTTAACTTTACCTCTTATTTAACCAATAGTTTTTCCTGGTCTCTGAAAATAGCCACTATGGTCCATGCTTTAATCTTTTGAGAAGCCAAAACTGGTACCACTGCTAGTGCTGAGATACACACTCAGGAGACAGACATGTCTGCTTTCCCCAGCTTGGAGTATGCCCACCTCATTGCTGTCCTCTGGGTTTATTCCTTCTGTCTCAACCATCTTCTTGGAAGCTAATTCTCCACTTGCCTTGCAAGCTTCCAGCTGATGACCACCTGGGGCTCTGGGTGCCCAGTTTTTTCATCTTGGATCTTGCCCACCAAGATGATCTAACCCATTCACTAATCATTTACCATTACCACATCCTTCTTCCCACCCTCTCTCGAAAAATAAAACCAAGTCATCATCCCAACTCATGCCTGCAGGTGTGAAGCTGCAAGTGTTTATCTGCACTGAGTTTACCTGAAGTCAGCACAAATCAGGGCAGTTCCCTTAGCAACCAAAATTAATATATAGGAGAGTCCAAGGCTCAAGCAATGTTTCCTTCCAATTATATTTACTCATTTTTGTAAGGTGCGATTTAATTCGCTGGGTTTCATGATAAACTCTACCAAGGCCATTTGCTTTTCAAATGCAATTTGTGATTCCATTTATGTGAAAAGACACTGCATTAAATAAAAATTAGTCTTAATATTAGGCCCCTCTGTACTCTAAGCAGGAAGCTCATTGCCAAGCGATTCTCATTTACAGTAATACATCTTTGCTTTGAAAAGCGCTATAGCCAAAGAAAGTGCGCGAAGAAGGAAACTGCTTCAAAATGTCAAAAGACATCTGTTTCCCATTTCTGAGAATTACAGAGCTGTCTCTAGCCCTTTAACCCTTTAGCCCACATTGTATCTGTCCCTCCATAGTTTATGAGCTTTATCTTCAGAAGCCTTTCAGTAAATGAAACCTGATACAGAAAGTGAATCTCTTCTTTAGGTCCTCTCTGAGGATTAGAGACAAGATTTATTAGAACAACACTGCTCACACTGTGATGCTTTAAGGTCGTGTCAACATTTCAATTACAAACCCATGCTACCAAGGGGTGTGCACCCCGCCTCAGCAAAATACTTCTCTAGCTCTATATTTAGAAAGTGGGGTAGAGGTTTGAGGGTACATGTTTGATTTATCTAAACTTGACATAATATATAAGATTGACCTTCCTAAGTGCAAGAAGTTAATGTTTTATAGACATCGCATTTTGTGCTTCAAAATTATATTACAAAGTCTGAACAAGGGTGTAATCCTGAAATTATAAATAAATTAATCAGAGCCCAGAAGGCTAAATTAGATTATATTTAATAATTACAAAATTGGCTGATACTTCAACATGTATTTGTAAGACAAAGTAGAAGCTATTAATTCACATGCAATAACAGATCTGTCACATTACGTTTCCAGCCGAAACTAGATCAACTGGTCAACTTTGGTTTCTCAAAGTCTCTCCCAAAGGATCTGCAGAGATCCCCTTCTGCTTGCCCAACGCAATGGTTGAGAGATCTGATCTGTCCAAGGATCAAGGTCAAATAACCAAAAGCTGTGACTTAACTTGAATTCATCTCCCTTGCCCTTCTCCTAACATCTCATTTCCATTCTCTCTCCACTCAGTGTTTCATGGCTTCCCCTCCTCACCATGGCCCTTCATCACTGCCCTACCTCCAAGGTTCTGCACTTTCGTACCTGTTGCCCTTTGGCTTTGCCCTTCAATCAACACTCACATCCTGCATACCTGATTGATCTAGACCCACATATCATATCATAAAAGGTCACCCAGGCATTTACAGATTTTCTTGGAGCTTCTAATTCTTTGACTGTGGTCCATTTGAAGACCTTTGTGTGGATTTGAGTGTTGATGCTTGTTTTGTCTTTGAAACAGTGTCTCTATGTAGTCCAGGTAAGCCTTGCACTTATAATCTTTCTGCCTTTTTCTTTCAAGTGCTTGGATTATAGGCATGTGCCACTATACAAAGCTTGTCTATGTGGTTTTATGTGCATGTTTGTGTGTGTGCATGAATGTGTTTTCCTGTGGATTAGGCCAAGAGACAATCTCAGGTATCATGCTTTCGGTTCTGTCTATCATTCTGAAACAATGTCCCTTACAGGCCTGAGGCTAGTAGGTTAGGCTGGCTGTCCAGCAAGGCCCAGGAATCTGCCTTACTAGTACTAGAATTACAAGTGTGAGCCACTGTCCTTTTTTTTTCTTTTCTTTTTTAACATGGGTTGAGCAGATCAAACTCAGATCCTCATGATTGCAAGACAAAGACTTTACTAATTGAGAATCTCCCCAGGCTCTAATTTTATGTTTTAAAAGAATAAAATAAGTGGAGTTTGGTGTGTCTTCATAGGAAGTAACTTATAGTAAAGTTATTAAAGTGGCTTTCAAAGAACATTACACAGAACAATGAGTTTCTATTATTAAAAGTTTTGAAGAACTTCCCAACCATTTTATACCTATATAATATAGGTATAATACCAATTTATAATACCAATCATAATATATGCATTCATAAACCAGGCTTTGGCATTTTCTTCTCTGCTAAGCACCAGGCACTTAAAATATTACAGATGCACAACAATTATTTAGAAAATGCTAAAATGAAAACATTCATAAATAAAAACATATCAATACCTCTTACTCAATTCTCACTTAGTAAAAATGACTTAACAATCAGATTGCCTCAATGGGAGAAAAATATCTGTTGCAGCAAAGAAAAAAGTATCTGTCTGTTGGCATCTAAAATGAGGTTACAAGGACACCCTCAGAGATCTACCTGATCAATACAAAGAAACCCTACAGTGTCTATCCTTAAATACCATGTAGAATTTGAAAGTGAAAGAAAGCTTAGCTTTCTTTTCTCACTCAGCACCTTCTTTACCTAAAATATTAGGCAATATCTCAAAGCTACCATCTTTTTTTCTTTGTTTTTGAGACAATGTATTACTATGGGGCCTAGACTGGTCTTGAACTCTTGGCTCTAAGAATCGTCCCATCTCAGTCTCCAATGTAGCCTGTACTACAAGTGCATGCCATTGTACTCGAAATCAGCATTTCTTTAAAATGTACAAATAGCCAAGAAAGGCCAATATTCAAAAGTGCTTTCCAGAAACCTTGATAACCTGACTTTGACCCACAGAACCCACTGTGGAAGAAGAAAATAAAGTTCTCTGACTTCCACACATGTACTATAGCATGTGCAAACATACATACTAACAATAAAAAAAATTTTAATATAAAATATATACATTATGTTGTCAATTTAGCCAAGTATATCGAAAGTATCTTGGAAAAAAAGCCAGTTACAATTTCTTACTTGGGGAGACCTCTGCCTGGGCCATCAGAGCTCCATAGCCAAATAGCACTGGGAGAAAGCTAGCTTCCCAGGAGTGTGAAAAAGCCCAGGAGGGGGGGTAAGACGAGCACCACTGCTCAGCAGGATCCACCCAGAATCCTCTAGACACAGGGACTGAGGAACAGTTGGAGATAGGAGCCTTCTGGTTTCCATCTGTGGCTGGAGACCTCTGCCTGAGCCACCAAGGCTCCATAGCCAAATAGTGCCGGGAGAAAGCTAGACTCCCAAGAGTATGGACAAGCTTGTGTGCTCAGAGGGACCTACCTGGAATCCCCAGGACACAGGCACTGAGGAGTGGTCTTCTGGTTTCTTTTGGTGGCCAGGGAGCTGATCCTGTGACACAGGGCTCCATACTCAAATAGTGCCAGGAAAGAGCTGGTATCCTATGAGTGCCAACACACCTTCGAGCCCAGGCAAGACCACCATTTCTGTTCAAATTCACTGGATCAAGAGGGACCCTTGCAGAGCCATCAGGACACAGGAACCAAGGGACAGCTGGGGACAAGATCCTTCTGGGTTCTGTCTGCACCCCAGAGCTGACCATGTACCATAGCTCTCCAAACCCAAATTCCTCTCAGAGAGATCTGGTCTTCAAGGAATACTGACACAGAGGCTTGCAGGAGGGACAAGCCACAGTCAGAGAGAGTAAGACCAGTCAACACCAGAGATGACCAGATGGTGAAAGGCAAGGGAGAGAACATAAGGAACAGAAACCAAGGCTACATAGCATCATCAAAACCCAACTCTCCCACCACAGCAAGCCCTGGATACCCCAATACATCAGAAAAAGCAAAACTCAGATTTAAAATCACATCTCATGATGATGATAGAAGACTTTAAGAAGGAAATAAATAACTCCTTTAAAGAAATACAAGAGAACACAGGTAAATTAGAAGCCTTTAAAGAGGAAACACAAAAATCACTTAAAGAATTACAGGAAAACACAATAAAGCAGGCTGAATTACAGGAAAACACAATCAAACAGACAAAGAAAATGAACAAAACCATCCAGGAACTAAAAATAGAAATAGAAACAATAAAGAAATCACAAAGGGAGACAACCCTGGAGTTAGAAAACCTAGGAAAGAAATCAGGAGTCATAGATGAAAGCATCACAAACAGAATACAAGATATGGAAGAGAGAATCTCAGGTGCGGAAGATACCATAGAAAACATTGACACAACAGTCAAAGAAAATGCATAATGCAAAAAGCTCCTAGCCCATAATATCCAGGAAATCCAGGATACAATGGGAAATCAGAATCTAAGAATAATAGGTATAGAAGAGAGTGAAGATTCCCAACTTAAAGGACCAGTAAATGTCTTCAACAAAATTATAGAAGAAAACTTCCCTAACCTAAAGAAACAAATGAATATAAATATATAAGAAGCCTACCGAACTCCAAGTAGATTGGACCAGAAAAGAAATTCCTCCCATCACATTATAGTCAAAACATCAAACACATAAAACAAGGAAAGAATATTAAAAGCAGTAAGGGAAAAATGTCAAGTAACATATAAAGGCAAATCTATCAGAATTACACCAGATTTCTCATCAGAGACTATGAAAGCTAGAAGATCCTGGGCAGATCTCATACAGACACTAAGAGAACACAAATGCCAGCCCGGGCTGCTATATCTAGCAAAACTCTCAATTACCATAGATGGTAAAACCAAAATATTCTATGACAAAACCAAATTTACACAATATGTTTCCACAAACCCAGTCCTACAAAGGATAATAGATGAAAAACGCTAACTCAAGGAGAAAAACTACACCCTAGAAAAAGCAAGAAAGCAATCTTCCAACAAACTCAAAAGAAGATAGCCACATAAACATAAAAATAACCGGAAGCAAGAATCACTATTCCTTAATATCTCTTAATAAATTTGGATTCAATTCCCAAATAAAAAGACATAGACTGACAGACTGGATCCATAAACAGGACCCAGCATTTTGCTGCACTCAGGAAATGCACCTATGTGTTAAAGACAAACACTACCTCAGAGTAAAGGGCTGGAAAACAATTTTCCAGGCAAATGGTCCCAAGAAACAGGCTGGAGTACCATTCTAATATCGGATAAAATCAACTTTCAACCAAAAGTAATCAAAAAAAAGATAAGGAAGGATATTTCATACTCATCAAAGGAAAAATCTACCAAAAAGAACTTTCAATTCTGAACATCTATTCCCCGAATGAAAGGGCACCCATATTCATAAAAGAAACTTTACTAAACCTCAAAGCACAAATTGCACCTCAGACAATAATAGTGGAAGACTTCAACACCCCACTATCATCAGTGGACAGATCTTGGAAACACAAACTAAACAAAGACAAAGTTGATCTAACAGATGTTATGAACAAAATGGATTTCATCCTAAACAAAATAGAACATTTCATCCTAAATCAAAAGAATATACCTTCTTATCAGCACTTCATGGTACCTTCTTCAAAATTGATCAAATTATCAGTCACAAAACAAACCTCAGCAAATATAAGAAGATTGAAATAATCCCATGCCTCCTATCAGATCACCATAGATTAAGGCTGGTCTTCAATGGCAACAACAACAACTGAAAGCCCACATACACATGCAAGCTGAACAACGCTCTACTCAATGATAACTTGGTCAAGGAAGAAATAAAGAAAGATATTAAAGACTTCCTAGAATTTAATGAAAATAAAAGTACAACATACCCAAACCTATGGGACACAATGAAAGCAGTGTTAAGAGGAAAACTCATAGCTCTGAATGCCTCTAAAAAGAAACTGGAGAGAGCATACACTAGTAGCTTAACAGCACACCTGAAAGCTCTAGAACAAAAAGAAGCTAATACAACCAAGAGAAAGAGAAGACAAGAAATAATCAAACTCAGGGCTGAAATCAACCAAGTAGAAACTAAAAGAACTATACAAAGAATCAACAAAACCAGGAGCTGGTTCTTTGAGAAAATCAGCAAGATAGATAAATGCTTAGCCAGACTAACCGGAGGGCACAGAGACAGTATCCAAATTAACAAAATCAGAAATGAAAAGGGAGATATAACAACAGATTCTGAGGAAATTAAAAAAATCATCAGATCCTACTACAAAAGCCTATATGCAACAAAATTAGAAAATCTGGATGAAATGGACAAGTTTCTAGACAGATACCAAATACCAAATTTAAATCAGGATCAGAAAAACCATCTAAACAGTCCCATAACACCTAAAGAAATAAAAGCAGACATTAAAAGTCTCCCAACCAAAAAAAAAGCCCAGGATCAGATAAGTTCAGTGCAGAATTCTATCAGACCTAATACCAATACTCTTTAATCTATTCCACAAAATAGAAACAGAAGAAACACTACCCAATTAATTCAATGAGGCTACAATTACACTGATACCAAAACCTCCCAAAGACCCAACAAAAAAAGAAAACTTCAGACCAATTTCTCTTTTGAATGTCAATGCAAAAATACTCAATAAAATTCTTGCAAACAAAATTCAAGAACAGATCAAAATGTTCATTTACCACGATCAAGTAGGCTTCATCCCAGGAATACAGGGATGGTTCAATACCTGGAAAATCATCAATGTAATCCACTACATAAACAAACTCAAAGAAAAAAAAACACATAGTCATTTCATTAGATACTGAAAAAAGCATTTGACAAAATTGAACATCCCTTCAGGATAAAAGTCTTGGATAGATCTGGTATTCAAGGCCCATACCTAAACATAGTAAAAGCAATATTCAGCAAAACAGTAGCCACCATCAAACTAAATGGAGAAAATCTTGAAGCAATCTCACTAAAATCAGGGACTAAACAAAGCTGCCCTCTCTCTCCCTATCTATTCAATATAGTACTTGAAGTTCTAGCTAGATCAATTGGACAACAAAAGGAGGTCAAAGGGATACAAATTGGAAAGGAAGAAATCAAAATATCACTATTTGCAGATGATATGATCCTATACTCAAGTGACCTGAAAAACTCCACCAGAGATCTACTACAGCTGATAAACACCTTCAGCAAAGTGGCTGAATATAAAATTAACTCAAATTAAATCAGTAGCCTTCCTATACTCAAAGGATAAACAGGCTGAGAAAGAAATTAGGGAAATGACACCCTTCACAATTGTCACAAACAATATAAAGTATCTTGATGTGACTCTAACCAAACAAGTGAAAGATCTCTATGACAAGAACTTCAAGTTTCTGAAGAAAGAAATCAAAGAAGATCTCAGAAGATGGAAAGATCTCCCATGCTCATGGATTGGTAGGATTAATATAGTAAAAAACTGCATTCCTGCCTGAAGCAATCTACAGATTCAATGTAATCCCCATCAAAATTCCAACTCAATTCTTCACAGACTTAGAAAGAGGAATTCTCAAATTTATTTGAAATAACAAAAAACCCAAGATAGCAAAACCTATTCTCAACAACAAACAGACTTCTGGGGGAAGCAGCATCCCTGACCTCAGGCTGTACTGCATAGCATTAGTACATTGACAGGCAGGTAGATCAATGGAATAGAATTGAAGACCCAGAAATGAACCCACACACTTATGGTCACTTGATCTTTGACAAAGGAGCTAAATCCATCCAGAGGAGAAAAAGAGCATTTTCAACAAATGGTACTGGTTCAACTGGCAGACTGCATGTAGAAGGATGCAAATTGGTACATTTCTATTTCCCTGTACAAAGCACAAGTCCAAGTGGATCGAGGACCTCCCCATAAAACCAGATACACTGAATCTAATAAAAGAGAATGTGGGGAAAAAATCTCAAACACATGAGCACAGGGGAAAAGTTCCTGAACAGAACAACAATGGCTTATGCTCTAAGATCAAGAATCGACAAATGGGGCCTCATGAAATTGCAAAGCTTCTGTAAGGCAAAGGACACTGTCAATAGAACAAAACGGCAACCTACAGATGGCGAAAAGATCTTTACCAATCCTATGTCCAATAAGGGCTAATATCCAATATATACAAAGAACTCAAGAAGTTAGACTCCAGAGAACCAAATAACCCTATCAAAAAGTGGGGAACAGAGATAAACAGAGAATTCTCCACTGAGGAAACTCAAAGGACTGAGAAGCACCTAAAGAAATGTTCAACATCCTTAGTCATCGGGGAAATGCAAATCAAAACAACCCTGAGATTCTACCTCACACCAGTCAGAATGGCTAATATCAAAATTTCAGGTGACAGCAGATGCTGGCGAGGATGTGGAGAAAGAACACTCTTCCATTGCTGGTGGGATTGCAAGCTGGTACAACCACTCTAGAAATCAGTTTGGCTGACCCTCAGAAAAATGGACATAATACTACCTGAGGGACCTAGCTAATCCACTCCTGGGCATATACCCAGAAGATGCTCCATCATGCAATAAACACACATGCTCCACTATGTTCATAGCAGCTATATTTATAATAGCCAGAAGCTGGAAACAACTCAGATGTCCCTCAACAGAAGAACGGATACAGAAAATGTGGTACATTTACACAATGGAATACTACTCAGCTATTAAAATCAAGAACTTCATGAAATTCACAGGCAAATGGATGGAACTTGGAAATATCATCCTGAGCGAGGTAACTCAGTCACAAAAGAGCGAACACTGTATATACTCACTGATAAGTGGATATTAGCCCAAACGTTCGGAATACTCAAGATTCACTTCACAGCAACTGTTGGACTGAGAGTGAGTGAGATCCCACATGGTGGAGCTGGAGAAGAGACTGAAGGAGCTAAACAAGTTTGCAGCCTCATGGAGGGAGCAACAGTGTCAACTGGCCAGACCCCCTGGAGTTCCTGGAGCCTGGACCACCAACCAGTACACATGGAGGGACCCATGGTTCAGGCCACATATGTGGCAGAGGAGGGCCTTGTTGGCCATCAAGGGGAGGAGAGGCCCTTGGGTCTGAGATTGTTATATGCCCCAGTATAGGGGAATGCCAGGGAGGGAAGTCGGGAGTGGGTGGGTGGGGGAATACCCTCATAGAGTCAGGGGGAGGGGTAAGGGGATAGGGGTTTCCAAATGGGAGACCTGGAAAGGGGGAAACATTTGAAATGTAAATAAAGTATCAAAAAATATATTTTTAAAAAAACAAAACAATTTCTTACCTGTTTAAATATCTACATTGGTTCCATATAGTGGCCCATAGCAAGAAGGTATTTAATAACAGTGTGTTCCATCAGATTAATTTGTAAGAATCAAAGCCCAGTTTTCATGCCCCAAGTGTAGCAAACAGGTTTCTCAACTGTTGGGGAAATATCAGATTCTCCTTTCTGTTTTATCTTCCTCTGCCAAGTTTCATAAGACTCGAGAAAAAGAAATAAAAGAAGCTCAGACAAAAAGAGCTATGTTCCTACATTGATTTCTAGGAATTTATCAGACACAACACAAACCTTTGAGAAACCTTCATGCCTTGCTCAGTTTTCCTTTTCCTACAATAAATCTGTACATGCTTAATGAACAATATAATATATTTTTATCTTGTAATAAAACCTTGTGTCACTGGAAGCTGAAGAACTCACCTTGGCTACTAACCATTCTTCATCTGTGCTTTCTCTCCCTTCTCCTTTTACCCAGGTAGACCAGATGACAGAATTATTTCCATGGTTGATCTTCTATGTGATTGCACCAATTTTCGTTACCTTTTCTGAAACGCCTCTGGAAAAATAAAAAGATACTTGAGTTCCTACTAAATCTTTTAACTCTCTTTGAATTTACCTATAGAGTTCTGGAACTTTCTATGGAAAGCAAAGGTACTCATCTCAGAATTTGCATTCCTAGCCCATTGCAAAGAAAGGGGCACTTCAACTGGAAAAAAATCTTGTATTATGTACCTAAGTGTTTCTGTCCTTAGTCTTAATAGCAGTTTCTTCATAAGGAAAAAAAAATCTCCATGTACTGGCACAATCATTTTCTGATTTCATTCCAGCAACTAAGACCAACAATAACAACAAAAGCAAGGGCTGTTTTTGTTTGTTTGTTTAATTAAATTCTTTCAAGCTGCATGGAGCAATACTGCTGGGTAGATCTTGTAAGAAGAGATAATTAAAGCACAAACAAACTAGTTCTTTTATTTGGAATAGCAGCCACTGCACATGCTCAGGACAACTAGCCCTAGCAAAATCCCAGAGGACTCTTAGTATGCAAACCAAGTCAGCTTTAGAAATAAGTTCAGCTGTTCGTCATAGGACTGTAAACCCTCTCACACTGGGAATCAGGAAGGCTATCTCTAGAAAGTCGAACATTTTCTGAGACATAGCCAAAGTAACTGAGCAAATGAAATGGTACCTTTAGCAACAGACTCCTTTGGTAGAATCAGCAGTATCTGAAGGGGATTTTCTCATTCTACCACCAATGTGTGCTGAAGAAAAGCCATCAGGAATCTTTAGGCCTTGCGAGAGAAAATTAAAGTGAAAGAAAAGAAAAAATATTTTCATACATATAAATAAATTTACCCCAAAATGCATGTGGATCTTATGTTCTAATGCCACATTTTATATACCCAGATCAGAAGCAATCTACACACTACTACCAGACCCTCCAGGTGGCTCAGTGAGTAAAAGAGCTTGCTGATAAGCCTGATAGCCTGAGTTTGAACCCTGAGACTCAGAGGAGAGAATCAACTCCTGCAAGGTGTTCTCTAAGTGCTGCTTATACACAGAGACAAGCATACTAAATATATACAAAGGTTTAAAAAGCACTGCCACAGGTTTTAAAGGGATGGTCAACAGATTTAACAAACTTGTTTAATAGTATACAATACACTGACTTTGTGGATTCTCTGTGTTCGCTTTGATACAACAAATCACATGCACATGGAAATAAGACAGCCCCAGAATTTGGATCTGGTTGAGTCAATTTTCACCCATACAATGAAAACAATGATAGTTGATGTAACTGGTTCCTTTTCTCATTTTGGTAACAAACTACCTGACCAAAGCAACTTAAAACGTAAAGGCACTAGAACCATCTATCTCAATTATGCTAAAGTCAGACGGACCTTGAGCATGGATCATGATAGATAAGTACCTGCTCTAAAGCCAGCTGTGATAGGTCATCTTCACAGTCAACTTGGCTGCATCTAGAGTCACCCAACAGATACATTTCTGCCTATGCTTCTGAAGATGTTTCCAGAGAGGTCTAACTGAAGAGAGAAGGGCCACTGTGGGTGGCATAATTCCATAAGCTGGGGTCCCGACAGAATAATAAGGGGGAAAGGAGAAAGCCAGCTAAACACCAGCATTCATCTTCCTGATTCTTAACTGTTGAAGCAACAAGACAAGCTGCCTAATGCTTCTGTCACCACAGCTACAACCATTTTTGCCACCATAACTCCCCTCTCATGATGGACAGTACCCTAAAACTGTGAACTAAAATAATCCCTTTTTGTGAAGTTATTTCTCAGCAAAACCTATCCCTGGTGTTCACTTAGCTTTATAGAAAATCTCAGATCTTAGGTAAGATACTGATGACAGAAGTATCCCACATCAACTGTGTCTGGAGGATGTGGCCTTTCTCATGTAACTCTAAGCTGCCTGCCTACAAGTGGGGATATTTAGTTAGAATTACTAAAAGTCCCTGAAGAAGAAATTGAAAGTGGGGGTTGAAGAGATGGCTCAGTGGTTAAGAGCACTGGCTGCTATTTCAGATGACCTGGGTTCAATTCTCAGCACCCACATGGCAGCTCACAACTTTCTGTAACTCTATCTTCAGGGGATCTGACACTCTCTTCTGTTTTCCACCAGCACCAGGCATACATGTGGTACACAGTCATATACATTCAGGCAAAACACCCATGCACATAAAATAAAAATAAAGTTGAAACCAACCTGGGTACCATTCAGGTAAGGGAACACAACAGAACACTATCCTGAAGCAATATAGGTATTTCCTCAGCTAACCTTTTACCAACCATTTCCAATCTCTGTCCCTATTCAGATATTCTCCTTCAGCATGGCAGACTCTGGCTCACATTTCAGTTTTTAACTTTCACTCACATTTCCAGTCCCAACAAAAGTATTCATAAGTCTCACAGACCATTTTTAATCTTCTAATAAATCAATTCCCTATTGCCCTTGTGTATAATGTCCTGTACTTCTCAGAGTGCATGTGACAGTTTCCATCAATTATTCACTTGCTAAATATTGGTCACTCACTAACAAGTCAGAAGCTATGATAATTTATCTCACCAAGATAGTCTTATTGCTTGACATTTGCTTTTCTATTTGATCATCCATTTTTTAACTCAATTGGTCAGTAGCTATTTCAGAACCTCTTAGAGAAGTGAATAGGTGAGTTTAAGTCTTTATGGTCTTATAGAATGGTGATTTGAATAGGAATGGCCCCCAGAGACTCCTGTGTTTGAATGCTTGGCCCATAATGAGTGGCACTATTGGGAAGTGTGGCATTGTGAGAGGAAGTGTGTCACTGTAGGGGTGGGCTTTGCAGTCTTATATGCTCAAGCCACACCCAATGTGGCACATAGTCTCCTGCTGCCTGTGAATCAAGCCATAGAACTCTCAGCTCTTTCTCTAGCACTTATGTCTGTCTGTATGCCTTCATGGTTTTCTCCATGATGCTGATGAACTAAACTTCTAAAAATGTAAGCCACCCCAAGTAAATGTTTTCCTTTGTAAGAGTCATCATGGTCATAGTGTCTCTTTACAGCAATAGACACTCTAACTAAGACGGTGACCCTTAAACACATTCTAGAACTGCCTCTTACCTCAGCCCAAGGGAAAGCCAGTATCCTCCACACCCCTATTGCTAAATCTTTAGCCATATTATAAGATGCTTGTCTTTTTAGTTGTCACTATCTGCTCCTGGTCTTCAAATTTGAAATCAGAGATATTTGGGGGCTAAAGAGTATATGTGCTTGTGGTGGGTGGGGTTTCCATTCAGGTTTGTATGGTTGCAAACACAAGTATATACCTGTCATGTGGAAGCCAGAGGACACCCACAGATGTTATTCCTCTGGACCTACATACTTCTTTTTCTTTCCAAGACAGGGTCATTCATTGGCCTGGAGCAAGACAATTAGGTTTTTCAGGTATGTGCCCAGTGAACCCCAAGGATCCATCTTCTCTGTTTACCCAAAGCTAGAATTACAAATACACACCTCCATGCCTACTGTGTTTCTTAAATATCTCTGGGTATTAAACTCAGATCGCTATGATTGGAAGGCAAGCACCTTACAAATGCAATCATATCTCCAACCTGGGAAGGTTTTGTTTTTTTTTTTTTTTCTTTTCTTCAATTTGTAGCTTGAATATTAGGCATTTGGTTGGTACCAAATTTGTGCTTGTTGAAAAAAAATCCAAATGATACATACACAGTATTAGGGTATTTTATTCATTTAATGAATACATGTTAAGGTTGAATGAGTCTCACGATCTTGACTTACTTTATACTTTCCTTAGGAGTATCCCCAAACATACACTGTGAACAAAGAAAATGAAGAGAAGGCATTCTGTGAACTGTGACACTGACATTTGCAGAACAAATCTAAAAATGTATGTTCCCATTGGCAAGTGCAGTGTATGCACTATGAAAACCAAAACTGGGACATATTTCACTTCAAGTAACAAGAATGTCTCAGACTTGGGAGTTAACTGAGTAGTTACTGCACTTCCTGCATAAGTATGAGAACCCCCCAAAGTGTTAGGTGGGTATCACACATGCCCTATAATTTAAATCTTAGAAAACAGAGATAGGGAATCCCTGAAGCAAGCTGGCTAGTGAAGCTAGCTATATTGGCAAGCCATGGGTTTGACTGAAAGACCCCATCTGAAAGAATAATCAAGTATGATTCTCAGTATCAGTGTCAGGGTCTACACATGTGCACAGGCACATGCCCACACATATGCCCACATATGTGTAAACATACATACAAAAATTCCATACACCCTCAAAAATGGAGAAAGGAACAGAAACAACCAATGTCTCATTTTAGCAAAGGCATAGATTTTGATTGATAGATGCAGATTTAAAACAAAACAAAACAAATAAACAAACAAAAACAACCCGATGCCAATCTTTGAAGCCTGCTCTTAACTTCAATACACCATAAAGATATATTTGCATTTATTAGTGAAACATTAATCATATTGGTAATTTTTTCTGTGCATGGTGCGTACACATATTTGCATGTTCACACATGTACAGGTACAAGGTTAACGACTTCCTTTGTAATGGTCTCCATCTTACAAATTGAGGCAAGGTCTCACTGTCACCTTCCTCTGCCTTGGTCTACCTTACACACTGAGGCAGGCTTAAACCCAGATATGGTTGTTTTACTTGGCCAGCTTGATATGGGATCCCATATCTCCACCTCTCAACTTCTCAGATTCCAAGCAGGTCATGGTACACTTGCCCGGTACTTACTAGGTCCTGAGGACCCAAACTCTGGTCCTGCATATGCTTTATGCACTGAGCTATCTCCCCTGGACTAATACTGCTAATTTTCAAATTCCTCATGGCAGAGATTAATCTACCACCAGTCTTTTGTTGCTTATACATAGTTTCATTGTGAGATTTTACAGTTTCACAGATAGATAGATAGATAGATAGATAGATAGATAGACAGACAGATAGAACTCAATACAAAGCCCTGGCTAGATTGGAACTTAATTCATAGACCAGCCTGACCTCAATGTCATAGTTACAGCTCTCCCGTTGTCTCTGTCTACTGTGCTGAGATTATAGGCATTTGCTAGGACACTCTGCTACTTTCAATCATTTTCCAATGGGACTTTCCTAAATGTAGAGATTCACTAACAGAAAACTAAAGCTGAACAGGTACAATAAAATCTGATAGGAAATTAAAAGAAGACTCCATTAGCCACCACAACTTTAAATCACTAAATAAATCCCCGAATGCATTTTATTTTTAATTGTATGAAAAACAAATGAGTCTCAGGTGTGGTTGTTCACCTCTGTAATTCCAGCACTTGGGAGGCTGAAACAGGAGGATTTCTGTGAGTCTGAGGCCAACGTGGGCTATACAGTGAGTTCCAGTTGATATAAAAAGAAATGCTCTGCCTCCAAATAAATAAATAAATAAATAAATAAATAAATAAATAAATGTATGTTAAGAAAAATCAATAAATGTCACCTCCACAAAATAATAAAAATAACGGGGCTCAAGAAAGCATTTTCATATTTCGATGTACTTCAAACAAGTTCCTTCTTTAACACTCCCCTCACTCTTCCTATTTTTAAACCAGTGTAAGTTTGGCAAGCATTTGAACAGAAAGTCATCTGAGAAACAGCAGGTGATTCAAGTACCAATGCTGACCCCTGCCACTGCCATTGCCTGGATTAACACCTGGAGGAATCCTTTGTTTGATGAACTGGCTCCTAGGAGAGTCAGGTCCCCTGGGAAAGGGGCACTGAGCAGGGTGACAGTCATTTACCTCTGACCCTTGTCCCAAGTTTCAAATAAAGGAGGGATATTCTGAGGTCCCCATGAAGGGGAGAGGTCATAGAAGAAAAGAACAAAGGGAAGAGAGAGGAAAAGAGGGGGGATGGAGGGAAAGAAAGAGGGAGAAGGAGAGGAGGGAGAGGGAGAAGGGGAGGGGGAGAGACAGAGACAGAGAGATATCTGGAGGATCTAAATGTTTTGAAGGACATTTTTGCCTCCACTCTGCCCCGAAAAGATTTGGCCGTCTGGACACTGAACCTACAAAGTGTCCTATAAAGACCTGCACGTGGAATAGGAAAAAAAAGTCCACAGGCAGGTTGTCCTTGAGGCATTTCTGGAAATGTTTCTCATTGCTTACTGATTATAATAAACAGCTGATAATCTCAAAGTAAACTGCTTCCAGTGTCTGCTGTTTAATACTCAGCTGCTATATTTAGCATCAGTAGAAAAATAAATTTAGCCCTGACCAACACTGGAATTAAAGAATCCAAAGGGGCTCTAAAAAAAATGCCCCTAGGCCACTGATACCTGAATTGAGTCTGTGTTGAGTTAAGTCTCTGAGAATGGGATGTCAAAGCTGGGGATGCTGACCATGTACAGCTAAAGAAGAATCGCCTGTGCTTGCCTTGAAAAGCCAGCCTATCACACATCCTATTCAAATTGCATCTTGGGAGATATAAAAAGACGAGAGTATAAATTCACTAAGAAGACTAGGAAAGGAGGGGTACGTGATGTCAGCAGAGAGTTCGCTCTCCAACCCATTTCCTTCCCTGCTACAAAGTGGTATTGCAGTTTTCCTGTTGCTCCCAAAACTATGTCACTCTTCACAATGCTCTGGTGAGTGGGCTTACACTCACCAGTCTTATACTGAGCCTGAGAGTAACTCTTTTGGTCTCAGGCTTTCCATGGCACAGCCATGCTGCCTGGAGTGAGGACGATTTGTGGGAAGGGAGAGGATCAATAAAATGGAGAGGGTTGGGTAAAGCTGTGGGGAAGGTAGAGATGAGAAAGTTTAATGACGTATGTGGATAAAAATATCATAAAGGGACCCATTGTCTTGTGTGTACATGGTGTGTGTGTGTGTGTGTATGTGTGTGTGTTCTTGTTGAAGTAGGTACACACCAAATAGACTCTAGGGTATCCTCATGACTCATTTCCCCAGACCTAGGATTAAAAGTTCTTGCTACCCATGTGCAGCTTTGTCTTCATGTAGGTCCGGAACAACCAGAGTGGGAGCTAGCCCCAAAGCTCTTGCCTGTCTGTGGGATATCTTCTTCTAGCTGGGCTGCCTTGTCGGGCCTCAGTGAGAGAGGATGCATCTATCCCTACAGAGACTTGATGTGCCAGGGTAGGGAAATAACTAGGGGTCCCCACCCACTCAGAGGAGGAGACAGGGAAGGAAGGAAAAACTGTGGAGGGGTGACCAGTAGGAGGACTGTAGGAGATATGTAAAGTGAATAAATAAAAGAATTAAATTAAATTAAAATTTTTTAAAAAGTTCTTCCTACCATATGCAGCCTTTTACACAGATTCTAGGAATCAAACTCAAGTCTTCCTACTTGAAAGATGTAAACTTTACCAACCGAGCCATCTCCCCACTGGTGAAAGCCCTGATCATGTATGCTAAGTCCTGCAATGTCTCTGTTTGTTCTTATTTTATGTGTTTTGCTGCTTGTCTGCATCTAAGTAAGTGTACCATATGCTTGCCTGGTGCCCACAGGGGCTAGAAGAAGGTGTCAGGTCCCCTGGAACAGGAATTACAGATGACTGTGAGCCACCATGTGGGAAGTAAACTCTGCAAAAGCAACTAGTGCTCTTAACTGCTGAGCCATCTCTCCAGCCCCTCAAACAGTTAACCTTTTAAAAGTCCTGTCTAGAATTATTAAGCAAGGTAATAATAAAAAGACCCAGTATCAGCAAAATGGGGTACAATTCCTCAATGATCATTATTTACCCTCTGTTAGATACAAAATGCTTATTGTCATCAGACCCCACGGGATAGAAAGCTTCAGCTTTCTATCCATGGGAAGTGTGTAAAACTCTAACGTCTAAAACGATCGTATTCAGGGGCTTTGTTTTATTTTTAGTTGAGGAAACAAGCACATTTCTGAACTGGAAAGATCTCAGAAGGTGTTTTTGCGGTTTTTATTTTTACTTATTCACTTCACGTCCAGCTCATTGCCCCCCTCCCAGAGACCCTCCCCAAATCCTTCTCCCATACCTTCCTCTCCTTCTCCTCTGATCTGGTGGGAGCCTCCCTAGGTATCCCCCTGCCCTGGCACTTCAAGTCTCTTTGAGAATGGGCAAATCCTCTCTCACTGAGACTAGTTAAGGCAGCCCAGCTAGATAAACATATCCCATGTACAGGCAACAGCTTTTGAGATAGCCCCATTCCAGTTTTGGGGGACCCACATGAAGACAAAACTGTACATATACTACATATGATCAGGGAGGCCTACATCCAGCCTGTGTATGTTCTTTGGTTGGTGGTTCAGACTCTGAGAGCCCCAAGGGTCCAGGTTGGTTGATACTGTTGGTCTTCCTGCGTAGTTCCTATCCCTTTCGGGGCCTGCAACCCTTCTTCCTATTCTTTCAAAGGCTTTTTCTTAAACAGAGGTCAAATCTAAGAAGACGGAACAGTTAACACGGGCTTAATATTGTTGAAACAATGCTTTTCTAACTGTGGGTGAGTTAGGGACGAGCAGTGTTCAGATACCAAGCTGCCATCATCATGTCAAAAGGACAGCAGGCTTTATGTTTCTAGGTGTCCAAAGAGTACTTTGATCTCTTTATTTTTATTTTATATCAATAAGTGCTCTGCCTGCATGTATGTCTATATGTACTACATGTGCATGAATGCTCATAGAGAGGGGCTGGATCCCATGAACTAGAGTTAGACAATTGTAAGCTATCACAGAAGTGCTGGAAATCAAACCTGAGCCCTCTGAAAGAGTAGCCAGTGCTCTTAACTGTTGAGCTGCCTCTACAGTCCATCCCCAGCAAGGATTTTGAACACTTACTTAAACCAGTCACAGATGAGACCACTGACATTTTCAATCAAGTTTGATTTAACTGTAGTTAAGTAGAATCATCTTGGTGGCTCACCTCAACCATTGAATCTAATAAATCCTTCAATTTCCTGTACATAACATACAGTAAATTGAAACAACAGCCCAGTTAGAAATGACATCATAGGGTATCAAGAAGGTTCTGCAGGTAAGTGCACTTGTAGCCAAGGCTTATGACCTGTGCTTGGTCCTTGGGACTCACATGGTAGAAGAAGAAAACTAACTCCAATAAAACATTCTCTGACCTCTATATGAACACTTTGGAACTTTAACACAGGCAAGCGAGCACAGGCACAGAGAAATGAATGAATGAAAGAATGAATGAATGAATGAATGAAATAATGTTTAAATAACAGAAAGCAATGCTGGGCTCCAGTCTGAAATCAGAATTTCTGGGAATTAGATGACCCTGGCTGAGGACAATGCTGAGAATCCAACCTTGTTGCTCCTATCACTAATGAGGGAATCAGAACTAGGAGAGGAAGATGCCTTACCTACTTCCTGCCTATGTATGCTGCCATGAAGTCAGAAAGAAGCACCCGCCAACAAACAATGAGCTATAATAAGTAATTTCCAATGAAAATTGCGGCAAAGAGAAGGTATGAGGCTGCCAACCCGCAGAAGAAAGCCCTTGCTGCCTACCCCGGATGAGGGATTGCAGAACATAAATCCCACTTAAACCCTCCCTGACTGGGCAGTGTGTGCACCAGTGAGCTGGCTTTGCCAAGATACATCTTGGAAATTTCTGACTGAAAGGTTGAACTTGGAGAAAACAGAATCAGAGAAAAAATTTCTAAAATTCCAGGAGCAGAAACACACACACACACACACACACACACACACACACACACTCACACACACACACACATACACACACACTCACACACACTCATACACACACTCACACACACACTCACACACACTCACACACTCACACACACACTCACACACACTCACACACACTCACACACACACTCACACACACTCATACACACACTCACACACACACACACCTCCCACATAATTTCCTTCGGACGTAGTTTCAGCACCTTAACCTTTTCGCTCTTTCTAAATTCTTTCATTTAAAATATTATTGTCCTCCACACACGGTGCAGTTGAAGAGCTGGCGAACTGGAAACACTATAATCCGGTGGTAATTACTACAAATTCCATGTCCTCTATTTTCACATTTTTACCACCATCATTCCTGAAAATAAACCAGAAGCTCTGAATGGTTTGAAACGAAGCCATGACATTTTTTTTTTTTCAACCTGAAATTCTCACCTTGGATTTAACAATTTATTTGGCTTTTGTTTGATTCCTGTTGGAGTCAATGGTAAGTTCTGTTTCCTTTCTCTCCCTGGGGGCTCCTTTCCAGGCTCACCCACTACTCCCACCTACTCTGTTCCAAGGTTTTGATGTTCTAATTTGCTCATGGGGTACACATTTGCCTCCTTTGGTTTAATTAATAAATATCTCTTCTGACAAAGGAAAGGGGAAAGACACATCTAAAGTGTGAATTTGATCATTGAGCTCTCCCCCACTGTGACCCCCACTTGAAATTTGTCTGGAGTCTTATCAGCCAGCTCCCTTCCTGGCCTTGTCATTTGCATATCAAATATATCATTGCAGGTCTGTTGCTCACAGGCATGGCCTGCAGACAGTTACAGACCCAATTGCCCACTGGAGCTCCAGAAAAACATTTGTAAACCCATAGTGAATAGAGGAGATGAATGGAAGCCAGGGGATTATTACTTTGTGCACTTCTTTGCTCTCTCCTTCAGAAATCAAGACCTCTGAGGTGTCCTGTCTTTATCCTTTCAATGGGTTATTTACTTAAAACTTTTAACATACTTAGTCTTCCAGAAAAATTAGAAGAGCAAAATAAAGATACCCAGTCAATGAGGGGTGGGTGTGTGTGTGTGTGTGTGTGCCTGTGCATGCATGCATGTATGTTGTGTGTAGGTCGAACCCAAGTATCATTCTGAGGTGTTGTCCATGTTGTCTTCAAAGACAAAGATGTTTGGTTTGCAGGTCACCATCACAACTAAACTAGCTGGTCACTGAGCCCCAGGGATCCACCTCTCTTCACTTCTCCAGCTCTGGGATTGAACTGAACCATCTCCTCCTCGGTCTCTAAACTTACAGTTTTTTGTCATTTAAATCTTGCTGGGCACAAATCTGGATTAGATGGATCCTAATATGGTGACAAAATTCAAGTGTTTCATTACAGATAATAAGGGCATTTTGCAACTGCATCTTCAGGGTATTAACTAATACCAATATATCTTCCCTTGCAATGAGTCTCCTAGCTGGTGGCAGCTTCTGACTCATGTCAATTCTGATCTCCCCCATTTGCAGGATTAAGAAAGTCAGATTTACTTAATTATGAGTGCCTTTATAGATCTATTTGCATTCTCCCTACTTAATCTGGCTGCATTTTCTGCCCAACTCCCTTCCAAGAATTCACCTGTGATCCTATACTTGATGTCCTGTGTTTGTTGGAGTACTCAAATATAACATGCAAATATCTGATAGGGTGAAAAATATTTTAAAGAGTTTACAACTGTATTCCAAAGCTGGATTGTTCATAGGACGCTCTTATCTAAAGAGCCCTTGAGAGATGTGGTCTCTGGCGTTTGAAAGCACATCTACCACAAAAACCAGCCTAAGGCTGATGTCTGGCTTTTAAAAACTCTATACACAGCCCTAGAAATAAGAGTAAGAGGAAAATAATGCCGTCATCGGATACATTAATTATGGACCTAGAAGTAGCACTGTCTCCTTTTGAAAAAACTAAAATATTACAGTGTAAAGACATATGTCTGTTCTATTCAATGTAGTAAATGGATTATGCAGGAGCATTGGGAAAAAATCACATTGTGAGCATTTATCTCTGGTGCTATTATCCAGAGAATTGTTACATGATAGAAGGTAAGAGCACCTGATTTGGAGGATGAAGGCCTGGGTCTTATCTCAACTTTGCCACCAATTAGCTAATTAACTTGAGTAAGCTTGACTCTACACTTGGACATCCATTTCTCCATCTGTAATATGTGACACTTGGAACACATGGATGTAAGTTGAATGATGCTCTCAGAAAACTAGTTACAAGAATTTGGGGAGATAGCTGTATGAGAGAGAGAGAGAGAGAGAGAGAGAGAGAGAGAGAGAGAGAGAGAGATTCTTCTTGTAGATCTGCATATATTGCCTTATCAAATACATTTTTAATGGGCCAGTGAGAAAGCTAACCAGGTAAAGTTGCTCGCTGGCAAACGTGAAAATCTGAGTTCTAGCCTTATGATCTGCATGGTGAAGGGCGAAAACTAACTTTTGTGTGTTATTTTCCAACCTGCACATGTATCCACACATTTGTGGGCACACACAAATAAATACATACATACATACATACATACATACATACATAAAACAAACAAATAAATAAAATGCAACTATTAAAATCTTGAGATTGTCCAATAACATCTTAGAAAAAATGTCAATTGAATTACGTATATTATTTTTCCAATATATTATAGCAAAACTCCTATGGCTTCCCATTAGACAAAAAACATCTCCCAAAAGGATGCTATGGTTTGGATATGAAAAATCTTTCATAGGCTCATGTGTTTACACACTTGGTCCCTGGCTGACGGTGATGTTTTGGTAGATGGTAGAACCTTTCAGACGTGGTGTTTATAAGGAGATAAAGAACTAGAGGCATGGGCCTTAAAGACTACAGGTTGGTCTAGTTCTCTGCCAAATATTTTGCTTTCAGTTGCCATTGACAGGAACAGGCTAAGGCTACCTGCCTTCCTTGCCAAGAAGCACTGTTCAGTCTGAATGCTAAGTCCAGAAAACCCATCTCCTTTAAGTTGTTTCTGTCTTGTACTCTTCCCCAGCAATGAAAAAAACTAGCATAAGCTTTTTCAACTACAATTGGCCCTGCCCAGGGTAGGGTAAGCCTGAATCACTTGTCAGTGTTCTAAACTACCCAGTCTGGATTCAGGCCCATTGTTTCTCTTCTATTTAGTTTTGTGACGTTATTAGTATAATTTAACTTCTCTGTATGTGTGGGTTGTTTCTTCATACAAAACTAATATAATAATGTCTACTCTTGAGGGTCACTATGAATATTGAATGGCTTAATAAGACATAAAAATGCTGAGGAAGTAGCTGAGTTGGTGAGGTGCTTACCTAACATACATAGAACCCTGCCCTTATTCCTTAGCAACACATATATCATGGCTCATGCCTGTAATCATATGAGTCCTGGGTTACATAGGATTTCTAAAGCCAGCCTAGGCTATATGAAATCTCACCTCAAAATAAAATGCTTAGCAGGTTGCTTAGGGTGCATGCAAGGGTGGACACTGTCATATTCAAACCTTTATCAAATACAATAACCTGAAGAAAGAAGGTGAGTAACATTGGCATTTGCTGAGCATCTGTTCAACGTCAGAAGGATCACATACAGCCTCTCACTAAATCCTCAATAAAATCAAAGTTGTGATATGATTATTATATTTTATATTTGAGTATATCTGAGGTATAAGTGTTAAAGAATTTGCATAATTTGTCTGATAGTAAGATGAAAGAAATTATCTCAAACTTTGATACCCTTGCTTTTAAAACTCTAGCTTTTTCTTCTATATCACACAGCCTTCAAGAATGAAAAGGAATAAATCCCTGCCGTGAATTCATGAGGAGATGAAGTGTACAAACCAAAACATTTATGAAAATTAGAAAGTAACTCCCATGCTGTGACCATCTCAATGATGTATTAATTGATGGACCTTAAAAGTAGAAAGGCGTAAAGAAGAGGGGGAAGAGGGAGAAGGAAGGCCAATAGATGGTTCAGCAAGTAAGGCATATACTGCCAAGACTGACACCTTTGTTTGATCCCTAAAAATGATGTGGCACATGGACAGAACCAACTTCTGTAGCTGATACACATGATACCCATATGTATGCACACACATGGACACACACACAAAATAAATAACTGAAGGCCACTGAAAAACTTAAATAGAAAGGAAGGAAAGTAATAGCTCTTAGAGCTGAATATAGTTTTGGAAGATTGTCTCTTGTTTGAATTAACCTACTGCATACCTTGTGTCCCACTTCACAGAGGCTTGCCTCACCTTACCTGACTCAAATTATATTATTAAAGAATCATAGTCCTGAAGGGGGCACTTAAAGGTCAAATTAATTCTACTGCCTCCAGAAAGGATTGGATCAAAATAATTCTCAAATGATAATCCCTATCCTATCTTACTTTTAAATGTTCAGAGAGGAGAAATTCTACGATTTTTCGATTTAAAAATTCAAACATTGCAAGGGTAATTTTGAAAATAAAAAAGCATTAATCAAAAAAAAAAAAAAAAAAAAAAAAAAAGGTGGGCCAGGGGAAACAGGATGAGAAGATGAACTGATTCTTCATGATAGCAAGTAGTACCACGCATTAAAAACTGAAAACCAGGACTAAGGTCTTGCGGAGGTAATTTATTGGATATTAATCTTCCATTTTAGCAGGCAAGGCACAACTTTACTTAGATACGTCTGCTGCATCCAAAGTTTTAAAATATGGGGTCAAAACTATATCCCTGCCACACATCCCATTCTGCTCTGTCCATCTTATCACTAAACCTTGCTTTCACAGCAGTGTCAAAGATGATGGAGCTTACAGAGATTTCTGGTTTTGCAAGTAAAAAAAGGGCAGACAGGAGGTGCACAGCCTGTGGTGTACTCAAATGGAGCAGCCAGCTGCCTAATTCCCATCATCAAAGCCTGTCCTGAGATCACAGGGCATCTGATTGAGCAGGCAACTTGCAAGGAAATGGAGAAACGCATGGGAGATTTCTCAGCCTTGCAATTCTCCATCTGGGCTCAGGGAGTGAGAGAGGAGGGACCGGATAAGCTCTCTGACATAGCTGAAAGGAAACAATCTCCTTCTCTAGGAGTTTATAGTGATGAGAAATTCATACCACAGCCCACAGAAGACTTATTTTAACTTGGTAGAAGATAAAACATCTTATCAGTCTGCATAACCAAAGTGAGACCTCCATCAGCTTGCACTTGGGGCCTAGTACATCACAGCAGTGTTCTTGGAAGTCCTGATCCACCTTTCTTCACTCTGAGATGTAGGTACATTAGGATGAGTGAAAACACAACACAGAACACACAGTTTGCCTCAAAAAATGAACTTGTTCTGCCAACTGCTGGACTTTGAATGCTATTTCTCCTCCATTATCAGCGAGTCAATTTGTGTCCAGGTGTTTTCCTTCCTGGCAAAGAGAAGCAAATGATTGTTGATCCCTAGAAGAGTGACAAAAACTTATTTTCCAGAATGCAAAACAGATGGATAGATAGATGGATGGATGGATGGATGGATGGATGGATGGATGGATGGATGGCTAGATAGATAGATAGATAGATAGATAGATAGATAGATAGATAGATAATAAATGGAGAGAGGGAGAGAGATAATAGATAAATGGATATATATATATATAGAGAGAGAGAGAGAGAGAGAGAGAGAGATGTATTCATAGTCATAGCAGCAATAATAGTAGCAACAGCAGTAGAAAATTCCAAAGTTACTGAATTTTTGTCATGCAAAATTGCCAAAGAATCCTTGGTTCTGGCATTTCTTGCCCCTCCACATAAGGATGTAATTAAAAACAATCCAAAACCTAGGTGGTGCTTGCTTGGAAACCAGTTTCTTAGAAGGACACTCTGCAGTGTTTCTAAGGTCCACAGGCTCTTTCTGTAAATAGAATTTCAAATAGGAAATTGTATGAGAGTGAGAAGAGCCAGCGATCTGCTTGAGTCCCCCTAGTGCTTACTAAACATGTCTAGTTCTTACCAATCTTCTCTCCACTGTGAAAAAGAGCCATGCGCACCCTTCAGGGAAAATAGTCCTGTCTGTGTGGGGGAAAAGTAGTCCATGCTTACGAACTGCCAAACGGTCACCTATGAGCCCTGAAGAGGTAGCTGAACAGGAGGATTATTTTTTAGCCTCTCCCAAAAAAGTAAAGTTTACTGTTTCTTTTCATAGCCTTAGGTCCCAAAGTAGAATTCGTGTCCCTCAGATCATGAGCTTCGTATTCCTAAGCATAATGCCTTCTACTTGCTGAGAATTCTAACTTGTATTATAAGAAATAAAGATAAAAATAATAATAATAAACTTTCCCAATGCAGAGCACATTCAAACTGCCTATCCTGAGAATAGTTTATATTTCAGTACTATCTGTTCGTATATACAAAGGCCCGGCTTTGGAAAGATTTCCCCGTTCATGGATGCTTTCCAGGCCACACATAGCTTCTTCCTTCAAAATTTCTCCTTAGTTTCCCATGTTTCCTAACTCTCTTTGCAATAGAGACTTCTCCAGAAAGTCTCCTTTAACAAGTAAATGTGACTATGGCTAAAGGAGTAAAGCACATTAGCAAATTACTGAGCTTTAACTCAGATCCATTTGTCAGATCAACAGAGCAGACCCTTGGGTAATAGAGGCACAAGACAGGCAAATTCAACAGGGCAGGGGCCTAACCTAACTACACTGTCCTCTACCAAAGAAGACAGAGAACTAAAAAAATCCTCAGGGCAGGAAATTACCTGTCCAAAACTAAAGTCAAGCTGGGCCATTAACTCCAGTTCCAGAGTGTTAGCAAGCCTTGGTTAGATGTGAAATCTTGAGCTGTATCCAAAGACCCCAGAACGATGGATGGAAGCAGAGGCTCTGTGATGGAATCCCAGCTCTGCCACTCTGAAGATATTCCTTCCCGTACTTTACTGTCCTCATCTACAAAATGGGAATTATAAAAGTATCATTTCCTAAGTATATTAATTTGTGTGCAGTAACTACAGTTGCATTTCTTAAGCACACACGTATACACATACACACACACACACTTAAACTTACACGTACGTGCCTGAGTATGCACATACCAAAAAAGTTTGAAAGAATGTACAATGAGAGTAAGGTTTTCAATCATGGACATTATGGCTTTCTTTTTACCAATATTTTCCCTTATATATTTTCTAAATATCCTACAATAAATATGGTTAGTTTTGTTAAAACTACTTATAAAATACTAATTAATGTGTTCTATGAAAGGATGATAGTTTGTATTTATAACAAAAATTGAAGCAGAAAGCATTGTTTACTAATAGACATTAGTAAAGTACAGCTTTAATCATATACTATAATTATGTACTGCAATTAAAAACTATGTGCTGAAAAAGATGTATTGGAATAAAATATTCATAGCATTGCATATAAAAATTAAGTGACTGCTGAATAAAATTTAATTTTTTGTTTACTAAAAACAAATATATTTTGTATGGCTATAAAGAGCACATATGCACACTCTAAAAATGTCATCCATAACTATTCCTACTGATAGAGTGTAGTTATTTTTAATTTCCTCTGTGTAGTTTTGTGAATTTTGGTTTTTCAAAAATAGACATTTATAGATATTTTAATGGAAGAAAATACTAAATATTATTGAAAATTAAGACAAATCATAGTGTTGTAGTTTAAAAATTAAGATAGAACAGTCAAGGTTCCGGTAAGGAATTAAATATAGCAATAAATGGTGGCTACCATCAACACTCAACCCATAAACCAACCAATTCCTAGCAGGTGTGTTTAAAAGTTAACTTTCTTAATAAGTTAGAACAGTAGAGTAAGATCCCTTAATATCACCTGGCCTTCCTACCATCCTCTGACTCTATATCTAAAAATGTGAATGAAGTTTAATCGGAATGTATTGAATTCTCAAGAGGGTACCAATTTTAAAGTACATTTTTATTAATGCTTCGAGACTCTCATACATGTGCATACTATATTTTGACTATATTTATCACACACTCCCTTTTCTGACTTCACTCAGACTCTACTCCACCCATTTCTCTCTCAGCTTCATGTTCTCTCTATTGTTGTTGTTGTCTTCGTCGTCGTCGTCATCATCATTGTCGTTGTTGTCATTGTTGCCCACTGAGTTCACTTGGTTCCGTCTATATGTACTCTGGTGTTGGGCAAACCATTGGAGCATGAGCAGCCAATTCTCCATACCAGAGGCCGTTCTCCTAAAGAAAACTCTCCCTTCCCTAACAGCCGTTAACAACAGCCTAGCTCTTCCGCTGGGGTTGAACTCTGTGAGCCCCTCTTCTAACTGTGCTAAAATTCTGACTGCTTGATTTTCTGTAGATTTTATGCAGAGAATCACAACTACTGTGAGTTAATGGGTTCAGTGGCCCTGCATATCCAGAGTGTCCTGTTTTGTAGCAGTCCTCCCCAACATCTGGGTGCTAAAATCCTTCCTATCTTCCTTGGTGTTGAGGGGAAATTTAGAGTAAAATTTTAAAGATGTATTTTACTATTGAAATCATATGCACATGTGTATGCCTGTGTGTCAATATGTGCAGGTACATTTGAGGGCCAGAAGCACAGCCTGACAAAGGTGCTTCGAACCAAACTCTAGTCTTTTACAGACCCAACCTTTGAGCCATCTATCCAGACATCTGAAAGAAGCGATCTTTATATAGTGTTCATTTACAGAAAAATCTCACTCTCTCAGCCCTGGGCAATAAATACTAATGACGGCATTCTCAAAATGAAAGATGGAAGGAGCTTGTTATAATCTTGATCTTCTCCCAAAGCCTTTATTAAAAGCTCATTTCCCAAAGTATTGCTCTCAGAAGCTAGTGGAGCTTTTAAAATGCAAGGCCTCAGCAGATATCTTCTGGTGATTTGGGTATGTCCTTGAAAGCGACTGTGCTCATGATGTGTTTCCTCTTTAAGACCCCAAAAGGATGGATCCAACCAACCTTGGACTGACACCTCTAAAACTGAGAGCCCATACAAACCTTTCTCCTTAATAAACTGATCTTTTATAGTAGAATGAAAAAACTGACCAATACCAGGGCTGAATTAATGTCCTAGGACTTTACAAATTAAACAACAGATTTGTAATTTTACTGTGTAATGGAGCAAGCTCCAATATCAAATCACTCTCTATCTCAAGATCATCAAGAACAATTCAACACATGAGGATGTGGGGGGTGCACTTCCATGCCAACAGATGTAAGGGTACTCTTCAATGCCAAAGGAATAAAAAATTGTGGCACTAAACAGAAAGCTAGTTTTGAATCTTCTATTCCTCCTGGATCACCTTGACCAACGTATTTGCGTTCTCCTCAGCTACCTTTTCTATGAAATGGGACAGATGGAACTGACCTCTTAAAGCTTCTGGGGTATCCCAGACATAAAAGTCATGGCTGAAAACATGAAGCTTAATGTGGAGGAAATGCCAAACCCTCCCTGGGGTGAGGGAAAATGTAGACTATGGACCATAAAGATCTTCTCAGCATCCTACAGTCTCAGTGTGGTGCTTCTGCTGGGAATTTCCTCTTTCAACCAGCCCTATGGAGAGAAAAGATAAACTTAACCCTGGTGAGCCACTAGCCTTCTGAGCAAATCTTGAAATCATCAGGGAGTTTCCTCAGTTGATGTTGTGCTAACACCACAAGCTGGTTTGAAATCTTCTAACCATTATCTATTCCAAAAATGATGTCAGTCAACATGATCGCCTTAGACTAGTCTTTGGCATAGGGAATAGGTGCCCTCTCTACCATTCCACCACTTTGAGGAAGAAAGTACATGAGGTGCCCTGTCTTTGAATTTTAAGCACAAACATACTTAAACTCAGGAGCCCACCCAAAAAAATACCACTTGTTCAGTTAAATCTGTCCAATCATAAAGTAATATGCCGCTCCTCATAATGGCATGGCTTAAACTGGAATCACACGTTCATAGGCCCAGAACCTGACATATTCTCTAATGAGTTTGGAGAACTAGTTTCTGGAAGTAGCCGTTTTCATGCAGAGTTTCCCACCTGTGTGTCTTTGGGTAATTATCCCTGTTTACCCTGCAAACCTAAATGCTCCATTCTGCAGTGTGGTCTCCCCCAGAAAACACAAAAGCATTCGTCAAAATAACAGAAGTCTGCAGCCTTTGCAAACTCCTTATTTCATAGCATGGTAAGGGAGAGAGAGGGGAAGGGAGAGGGAACAAAAGTACACAGAGTTCCTCTGAAGCCCCCTCCTGACATTTCCAGACTTATTAGCCAGTTTTCACACTGACTTCAATCAACCCCTCTAATCCTCCAAGGAAAGAGCATTTTTAATTCACCGATTGGCTGATAAGCTTGAAGCCAAAAAATGATTTACACGTAGATGAATTGTGCTTACAAGATGGAACTTGGAGCATTAGAAGCGGATCTGAATTTCCTATCTGTCATTTTATGTGCCACATTCATTTTTTCTCTGCCATTACCCTCGCTGATTGCAATCTTTCAGCGCTATTGGGCCCCTGCTTCCACAGTTTTTAATCTGCCTTTAATCCCATAGATTTTAAATATTCCCGGCACCGAGAGACTGGAGGCAATTAACTGCCCTTCTGATGCGCTTCTTATCAGTTGCCTCCTTGTATCTCTCAGAAGCAGCCTCAAGACACTTCCAGGCTGACAAATACTACCAGCATTTTAGATGAAGCAGCTGCCACAAATGGGCATGTGAAGCCCAGCTGTGCACTGTGATGCAGGGAATCGAAGTCCTTTCTGGAGGAGGAAACAGAAGGGAGCTTGGGAACAGAGAACAGGCACCTTGTGCCAGAAACTCCCGATTAGAAATAATGTTTCCTGACACATTGTTTGCTTTTAAGTTTTTAATGTGTATCATCTAATCGGTTTAATCTGATTGCCATTTTTTAACTCGAAAATAACTTCCTGCTCTCCACCTTTAATGGGGAATTCAGAAGGGCTGTCAGAAGGGGACATCAAGTAGCATTAAAGCTACTTGACACTGACTCCTGACTCCTTTATGGGTCTGGGTTAATTTTATGTCCCTTTTGCTATATTGAGGTTTAGATTGGCCTACTTGGTTCCCTGAACACTCTCTCATTGATACATTTCTATCATATTTAATGATTTTCCATCAAACTTGGAGAAATTTTAGATTTTGTAGAACTTTATGTTTTGCCTGCTATGTCAAAAGCTGATGAGCTTTGGTTGTAACTAAAGTTTCTCACAAGGTGACATAGTTGATTCTCACAAAGACAAATCAGTGTTATTCATTAAAGTGCTCTCATCCATAGATCTATACCTTCCTCTGTACTCTGGCATGACCTGTGTACCTATAGAAGCAGTCACATGCACAACACGACTTGCCTCTGACTTCTTATTGAGTCCAGCTCTCCCATCCACAGGTATGATTCCTGTTAAAAATTTAATTCCTGTTAAAAATTGTTCTTATATAGTTAAGTATCCAAATAAAAAACTTTAGGTTTCAAAGATAGAATCCAAAATATGGGAACACTTCCATACTTGCTTACATTTCCACATCTTATTGGTTCTCTTCCTTAGACATCCGGTCTTTTGAACAGACACGATATTTGATTACAGTGTCGCTTCCAAATGACCATGCTGTTTAGAATTTCATAAGGAAGATGTGTGCACTGTTTTACATAGCCATGAATGTGTGCACGTGCAAGCACACTCATTTTTTATAATTCCTTGCAATTAGGTAAGAATGCCCTTAGTCTGCGAAGAAACTGAGTGTCTTCCTTTTGGATATTTCATCTTCCACTCCGTTTGGCTCATGCTAACATCTTCCAGTGGATGTGCCATGAGCACTCCAGTGAAGGAGCGATGTAATCCTCCCTCAGTGGGGGGAAAAAATGATATAAGTTTCTGACTTTACTCAATTTAAGGGTTGGTCCTGAAACCTAACAATATTTTCTCAGGGTGAAAAATAGGCATTACCTCAACAGATCATTGTGTATCCAACACGAGTTCTATATCTTTGGGAAGCTTCTCTACTTTTTTTTTTTTAAGTACAAAAATTATAGAGAGTGATGTCAAACAGGCAGAAAGGATACGGTAGAGAAGACAAACAATGTGCTAAGTGCATGTGGTTAATTGATTGGCTCCACTTTCTACACTTAAGAGAAAGAACACCAGCCCGTCCATTCAGCTGCTGTTGAGAACCAAGAACATGGTAAATGAATGGACTGTGTAGCATGACCATGCCCTGTTGAGAGGTTGTTTATAAACAACACCCGACAACATAAACAAGGAGAGATTCAGGAACCATAAGGGATGAGGGAGAGGCTGAAAGCGGGTAGCAGCTCTCCCTGTGTTGTTTTGCTGTGACTTGCAGCTTTGCTTAAGCATTTTAAAGATTCTTGCAGGTCTTTTTCAAGCTGCCAGCTCTAGCCTACGAATTATGGTAATGTGCCACTTCTGAGCCCTCGGCAGGATTTGCAACAGAGAAATCACATCAGCCTATGCTGATTAACAATTCCATTCCATCCAGAGATTTATATAAAAAAACTATCTTACATTTTGCTTTTTAATAAGAATGATCGCTATCTCAAATTGAGTCCCAGCAAATTTTAATAAAGGCCCAAGGTTGAGTGGCATTTTGCATGCTGATTTAGCTGTGATTGCTCGCTTTTGATGAGCACTAGCCTGGCATGTATAGCTCTCCTCAGAGCAGGTTTAAAGACCAGGAGTGAGGAAAAGGATACAAATAAAAATTTCCAACTAAAATTCAAGGCCTTTTCTCCTTGCGATTGATTACTGAATAAATACCAGCACGTATCTTTCGATTTAGCCTAAGGGGAAAATTCCCTACAGCTAAACAGCTGTTTGGGTTTTTGTTGTTGTTGTTAGTTTGTTTTTGTTTGTTTTTCGTTTTATTTTTAATGACTGCTAGAATCCCAACCTGTCAAAACATTACCTCTGATTACTGCAATTATTTTTAAATGACACCATCAATCTTTGTCTGTCTCTTGTCCTGATACTTCTTAAATCAAACAGAGATAGAGCAACAGACAGGTGGCATTTTGCTTTCCCAATGAGTAAATTGTCAGTAGCTAGAGGTCTTTTGGAGGAAATACTCTCCTTTGCTAAAATCAAAGGCAAATTAAATACTCTAAATAATAAATCTTGAGGTAAGTTAAGATTGTCAGCCTGTGCCAACTGTTGATAGGTATCTTCTCCAAGAAATCTAAGACTATATAGTCACAGCCCATAAGGCTGCTTTTGGATTACTGTGTATCTTTACTAACGCGGACAAAAAGTGACTAGTGTTCTAAGTGAGCTATTACTCTTATCTGTTGACAGATTTCATTGATATGTAGAGCTGTGTTTTATAATTTCCCACCCAGCCATGAAGGTCATTCCAGATGTTTAGATTCAAATTTAGTGCAGCTTTCCAAAGCAGAATTCAAATGAAGCTGAAAAAACAAATGTGATTCATTTCATTGGCTAAAGATCATTGGATTTCACCAACCAGATTGGCTATGAGTTTCGAAAACTTGGATTGTGACCTAGAAAGAACTGCTACTAGACTGCAGAAATAACTAAATCCTCAAAAGCATAAAACCATTTTAAACCAAATTCCAGCAGTAAGAAAATATCTTTTCAATGCTCAAGCACTTCTTAGACACAGCATTTGTGAAACACATGCACACATGTGTGCACATAGATACACATACTCACACATAAAAAATAATTGTTTATAGAGGAAAATGGAGAAGTGAGACAACACAATAAAGACAGGAATCAGATGAGTTATTATATTATATAATAGCTTAGCTTATCAACAAGGTCAAATATTTTTTCAAGTAGTGGAAGTTATTGCTTTATATTCTTTGTTCCTCTAGTCATTAACTAAGATGTATTGAGTATCTATGATAAGCCATTTAGATTGCTAAGTCTTAGAGAAAACAACCATATTTTTAAAGACATAGGATCTAGGGACGTTGCTCAGACCGTGAAGTGCTTTCCACCTAAGCACAAAAGTAACCTGAGTTTAGAACTCCAGCATCTATATAAAAACCCTGTGTGGCAGTGTACATTTCTAATTCCAGTGATGGAGATGCAGAGACAGACAGATTCTTGGAGCTCATTGGATATCCATCTTAGGCAAACCAATGACTTCCAGGTTTAACAAAAGACCTTGGCTCAAAAAATAAGGTGGACAGGAATCAAGAAAGACACCAGACTTTTGACCACTGTATCCATGCACGCAGACATACAAATAGTGCCCATCAGCTATATCACATGGGTAATTCTTTTATATATAATCTTGTGGTCTTGTTCTTTCTCACATATTTAACTGTGACAAACCCTGAAAAGCATGGTTAAAATCAGTGTCTTTGTATCTCTTATATAGGAGAAAATAAAGTTTCTCTAATGTACTTAATATTGCAATATTGAAAGTTTTCTCATTGGTTGACAAACATTTCTATTCAAAACAGCCATATTAAATAAAACACTCACAAAATAATAAAAGACTAATAGTCCAATGGGCAAAAGACCATGAACAGCCAACTTGTGAAAGAAGAAATATAGTTCTAATATTATATATGTATACTATTGAATAGCATTTGTTAGTTAACATTTAAATAAAACCAAAATAAATATGATTTTTCTTCTATCTAATTAAAGTATCATGTAGAAACGTTTATATGCAATAGTCATCAATCTTGAAAGAGCATAGGGGTTGTGTTCTGAATTCTCCCACATGACAAACCACTGGGAAGTAGTAGAGCCTTTAGTAATGGGACCTGCTGACATCGTCTTAGATCATTTGAGACATGCTTTCAAAGAGCATATTAGAACCTAATCTCTCTTCTCTCAGTCTTTTTGCTTCCTGGCTTCTATGAGGTACATAGCTTACCCTTACATCTCTTGACACAGTGTGCCTCACCACAGGCCACACAACAGTAGAGTTGTAGAGTTCAGTGACTACGCATGAAATACTGAAGCTGTGAGCCAAAACAAAACTTTTGTCCTAATAAGTTGATTGTCTCATGTATTTTGTCAGAGCAACAAAAAGCTAACACAGTTGATAAAGTGGCAATTGTATATATAAATGAAAGGGGATATAAAAAATATTTCCATGTCAGAAAGTCTATTTCACATTATATTAAATAGGTAGATAGATGTGTATATAAATTATGTGAATTATGCTTTTAATTAAAAATAAACAGGTAGTGCATATTTCTCTTATTCCTACTGATACTTCCAAAGGGATGAATTTTCTATAAGTCTCAAATACACAGATTTTTAGAATTTCTATGTTTACTTAGTTTAGTCTTCTTTTGTAGTTGTTTGCATCTTTTCTTTTAGGTAGGAACAACTTTCACTCACCAACTCCCCTTTTCTTATTCCTGTAATTGGGTTTCAATTATAGAAAACTTTGTTAATAAAAATCTGATTTTTACATCCTATGCAACAAAGCCCATTATAATTCTCCCAAGATTTTTGTAAATATTACCTTTTTAAAGATTTATTTTTATTATTTTTGATTATGCATCTCTGTGCACATGTGTTGAGAGGTCAGCATGTACCTGTGAGTGCAGAGGCCAGAGGTGTTGGACCTTCCTAAGGCTGGAGTCATAGGCAGGTGTGAGCCACATAACAGGTGCTCTTAATCTGCAGCCCATAAATAACACATTTTAAAACAAGTATTTTAAAACACATTTTAAAACAGTATAAGTCATGTTGTCAATAGTTGTCGAAGATTTAAGCTATTTTTAAAACACACATTGTGATTTAAAAGCTGGCATGTGCCATATACCCAAAAATTATCTAAGTGGAATATAGATAGATAGATATAGATATGAAATGTGTGTGTTTGTGTGCGTGTGTGTGTATGCTTACACATCTGTATCAGAGCTATAAGTATCATTGGTTCTATAGTTAACATTATATAAAAACAAGATATTTTCAAGTAATAATCTAACACATAAAAACATTCTACTAGGAGTTGTGGAGCTCGCTCAACAGGTAAGAATAGTTGCTGCTTAAGTGTAAGGACCTGAGTTCAAGGCCACAGTTCCCACATAAAAGTCCAGGTGTAGTCCTTTGCACCTGTAAGTCCAATGACGTGGTGTCAGGTGGTGTGATGGCATGAAAACAAGAAGATTGTTGTGGGTTGATAGTTACCAGCCGAGCTTCATGTTTAGTGACAGACCCTGTCTTTAGAGACTAAGCCAGAGAATGAGATACTGATCCTTTGATCTCCACATGTATACCTACATGCGCATAGATAGACATAAACTTTGAAAACACATAGAGAGAGGGTGAGAGTGGAGATACTAGTTATTAAAAGATAAATAATGATATGCTAGTTTTGTTTTGGCTTACGTTTTATTTTTTATTATTATCCATTAGAAGCCTATTTTTCTAATGAGAGATACAAAAAGAGGGTGGATCTGATTGGGAGTAGAGGTAAGGAGGAACTGGGAGGAGTAAAGGGAGGGGAAATCAGAATATATTATGTGAGAGAAAAATCTATGTTCACTTAAAAAATATGTAACCGATGATCACTGTTCTGCTAGCTTTTCTTGCATTATTACTTCTGAACAAGTCATTTACATATCTCTCTGTGGTCTAACCCTAAGGCTAACTTCTCCATCAGGTAGAGCAGGCACAGCATCTATGCCTACAATCCTTTGAGGATTTCAGAAAAGGTGTTTTAATTTCTTTTTTAGAACAGAAGTAAAAGGATGGACTTTTTAGGTGGAAGACTACATTTATGTTTACGACAGAGAAAGTCATAAGATATCATTGTAGCTGGACATAAGGGTAACTCATCTGCAATCCAAGAACTTGTAGACGGAGGGGGGGGAATCAGGAGTTCAACACCATCCTTGCCTTCATATTGAGTAAGAGTTTAGCAGAGGCTATATGAGATCCCATCTCAAAAAAGCAAATATATTCATGTTTGTATGTGTGTATATGTACCACTTTAATTTTTTCCACAGGAAGGAAGTATGAAGACAAAGATGTCTAGAGATCTAGTGGACGATGTATGCTTTCAGAAAGCTAAATGACCAAGTCAGTGTCCAATGTGATTGGGAGATAAAATAGCACAGCCAAGAAAAGGTGGAGGAGTCTTGTATTTTCAGGAGAGTAATATGTGAGTACATGTAAATGCCCTTAACACCAGCAGATATAGAGTTGACAGACAAACTCTCTGAAGTATGTCCCATCCACATATAGTTCTATTAATCTTAAATTTTCCTGAAAGCAATTGGCTGGATACTTTTGATTCTCTGATGCAGCGTCAAGCCTTAATTTATGTTTTTCTGTGTTACTATCTTGGGTACAATATTGATTGCTATATAAGAATTGTCTGCATAATAAGTACAAAGGGTTAAGAGTTAGACAACGATCATCAGTGAGTATAAACACAGAAGCGTTAGGGAAAAAAAGGATATTCATTCTTTTTGTTCAGGAAGAAAAAAACCTTTCTGTTATCATGACATCACTTCTCCCTTTTTAGTAACAAGCCGTGAAAGAATACGCCTCCACTCTTCCATTGCTTGCTTTTTGAAGTTAATTTCCAATCCTAACTGGAAATCAGAAATGGTGCAATCTTTTGATATGTTACAGAGCAATGAAAATTTAATTTATATAATATCTTCCCCTTTTTAAGTGCCTCGTTCAATTGAAGCTGAAGCAGCTGTGAATGATGGCTAAGTTAAGAATAAAAAGTAAGATCAAAGTGATGTCTGCCATTATGATTTCAAACAGCATGTGCCACTTGGGAAGTTTGGGGGAGAAAATATTAAAAAGGATCCAGTCGTCTAACTGAAATAGAATATATCATATAGAAAGTGAGGCATTCACTAAGTTTCTCCATTATTCTGCCCTCATAAAAGCCTAAAGGACAATTAGGAAAATGAACAAGTATATTGGACAGTAGAATCTTTATATGCATTCACTTATATGTGAATGGGTATGTGCTTGCACACACATGCTTATGTGTATGTGTTATGTGTGCATGTGCACAAGAGTGTGTGTAAGCACATGAGTGTGTGTCTGTGTGTGTTAGTGTGTGTAAGCATGCATGCATGTACATACTACAGTTCTTGGGAGAGCATCTCTATTCAGTTAGTTACAAATGTGCCCTAAGAGTGTTCAGCTTCAAAAACTGTGTTTCTCCATCATCAGTAGCTCTAATAACTTCCAAAGTACCTTGGAAAAGTCCTTAGATGGGAGAGGAAGTTTAAAAAGGAGAAGCCCAGGAGGCTGGGTGAGGAGAGGCCTGTCCCTCCTTAAAGGCCATGGCTTCCCACTCTGAAGAACATCTTAAGCTAGTTTTAATCCACCGACTGTTGATCAATAAATCCTTAAACTTGCAGTTAGTAAGAAGGAATGGTACAATTCACAAAGGTAAACTTCCTGTAGACGAACAAGTTTTTAACCCCAAGTGCCATGGGGCCCCTTGGACAGCAGTCCTTCTTACCTTTCAGCTTTGTGCATGCTTATTAATAGGTGTGAAGAGGGATCCAATTGGCTGCCAAGCAGAGTCATTTGTTGAATGTCAGAAGGCTTTCTAGACTACATACAATGAAATTCCTGAGAATTCCAGCATAAGTGGTAGGCTGGCCCAGGACTAGTTTGTTTTGTGAACACTTAAAACCTCAGAGGAAGGAAAAATAGTGGGGAGGGAGGTCAGTGCCAGCAGCAAAGCTGTTGGAGGACACTCTTGTGTCTCTGACACCTAAAAGCCCTTTGTCAAATGAAACAGCACATCTGGCAGAGCCAGCTGCTGGGTGCTCCCTGACGCTGTACCCAGAGCCCTGATAAGATGCTATCAGACAGTCCCCCTAAGTACTTTAAGCACTATACACAGATCACTGGAACAATTACCATAAAAAGTGAAAGATATGGGCCTTTATTGATGGAGATTAATATTGAACACAAGGACATTGATTTTTCTCTGCATCTTATTTATGATTGTAAACTTGGTTTGCAGCCACCTGAGGTTGATTTGAGCTTGTCTTCTTCCTGATGGTATTTTGAAGACCAACTAAAAATGAATTTGCAGTATTTCTAATGTAAAGAGAAATGATTTTATCCCAACACCCTTATATTCTATATGATAACTAGCATTTACTGTGTCTGCTGTATTCCAGACACTGTATTAGATACTGAACACACACCATAGTTTAAGTCTCACAAATGTGCATCCAAAGTAAAGACCCCAGCAACACACTTCACATGAGGAAGCTGATTATCACAAGTATTGAAAAACTATCCCAGAGCCGCTTAAAAAGGGCATAGTGGGTCTTCAGAGATCTCAGGAGTCAATAGCACTGTGTTCTTACAGAGGACCTGGGTTTGGTTCCCAGCTTCCATACTGTGCCTGCAACTTACGATCTAGGGACTCCCATAACCTCTTTTGGCTTCCACAGGCATTGTATGCTCATGGTATACAGACAGACAGACAAACAATAATGTATATAAGATGAAAATAAATAATTGTTTATTATAAAATTAAGGAGAATGAATCTTGATGTTTATTACTGTAATGACTGTTATGGTATAAATATGAAATGCTTCTCCTAAGCTCATGTATTTGAATACTTGATTCCTCACTAGTAGTACTGTTGGGGAAAGTTCTGGAGCCTTTGGGATGGACATAGAGTCTCCCTGGAAGAAGTAGTTTACTGGAGGACAGGCTTTGAGGTTTTACACCTGCTGTCACTTCCTGAGTGCTGGTGTCATGTCACCAGTGGCCTTCCACTCTTGCCACTGATGAACTATACCCCCTGAAACTGTGAGCCCAAGTAAACCCTTCCTTCCTTAAATAGCTTCTCATCCGGCATTTTGTCACATCAATGAGCAAAGCAAATAACAAAATGCAAATACATAAAATAATTGATGCCTGACGACTCCAGACTAGAGTTATTTGATACAAAGCAACTGCTGAAGATGGATGTCATACTCAGAAGTTGGTTCTGCATACGAACATCTGAAAGAAAAGCACACTTACTGTGTACTTTAGTTTCTTAGTGTATGTGTGTGCGCACACATGGGTGTATGCATGCTGCTATGTGCATATGGAAGTCAGAGGAAACTTTTCAGGAGTTGGTTCTTCTAAGCACTGTGGGTTCTGGGGATCAAACTCAGGCCACTTGCCCTGAAAGTGCTTTCACCTACTGAGCCCCATCCCACTGGACCAAAGCATCTTTAATTTTGGTAAAATCTAACTTAGCATCTTTCTTTTAGTGGTACGTTTGGCTACAATCAAAATGAGAAAACTCTGGAGGTTTGGATTCCATTTGTGTCCTTGTTGATGGTATCAAGTACAGAGAATTTGGTACATGTTAAAGCAGAATAAACTTGTCTTTAGTTTCTTTTGTTTTCTGTTACTGTGAAAAAAATATCCCAACCAAAACAACTTAAAGGACAAGGGATTTTTATGGCTGACAGTTCAAAGGTATAGTCAGTCACCAAGGCTGGAAAGTTAAGGAAGTGAGATTTTGAAAGCAGCTGGTCTCCTTATGACCACAGCCAAGAAACAGAAAACCGGGAGAGTTCATTGACGTTCAGCTCTTCTTCTCTGTTATACAATCTGTATCTCCTACCCTGGGAATGATCCTTCCTACACTAAGATGGGTCTTCCCTAATCAATTAATGAAACCCCCCACAGGCATGGCCAGAGGCACGTTCCCTGGTGATTCTTGAGTCATCAAGTTGACAGTTAACTCTATCCATCACAGAGCTAAGCATCAAAAATAGGAAGGTGGATTCTTTATAAATCTATTTTACATCTCCTATTATGTCCAAGAGTGGCCTGACTATACCCAACAACAATCAGAGCTCTCTGATGCATGAAGATTGTATTTTTTATTAAAGTCTATAAAAATCAGCTTTGACATATTTTTAGCAAGGAAGTGGTAGGCTTGTATTCTTACACTCCCCATTTTTAACATTTTACAGGCTAGTTGTGTGCTAATACCAGCATGTGACCAACCCAGTAAGAATCTGTAATTCAGGGTATAAGGATGCCCTAGAGTCACACAGCACTGTTAAATCTGTAGCCAAGTATGGCACACAGGATGAATGACTCTTAACACATGGTTCACTTACAGATCACCTAATAACAAATGAGCCCACAAGGGTGTCTAAGTGCCCCAACACATTAGGACTATTCAGAGCTACTTGGTGTATTGACTCTACCTCCAGATAAACAAGATCAAACAACCTCTGTCCTTTCTCAGCCTTTGTAACTAATCAAAGCCTGAAGACCTCAAAAGTACTTTCTAATTGGTTTCATTGTTTTGTTTATTGTGCTTATCACAGGGCAGTTAACATTTACTCCGACAATGGACCATTCTGACATTTCGGTTGGTTTTAAATGGCTGTTAATGGTTGTCTAGGGTTCATCATGACTAGTGAGCCTATGCTTACTTACTAGGTGACCTTCAATTAGAAAAGGTCTAGATTTTGCCTTGCAAGCCTTAGAAGATACAAATTCTGATATGTGGTGGGTTTGTGCGTGAAGACATACACTCACACCTACCCTATGAGTGCATCAGTGCTAATGGAGTAGGCTGCCTGTATTTTCTGCTTTTGTAGTCGTTCTCATTTAGCATTTTTTTCCTGCGCATCCTCTCACCTGCTTTCATGCTTCACAAAATGCATCCTCCATTCCAGAGGCTGAAATAACACATGACTACATGACTGGCACGCCAATCACTGAGCCATCCCTGGGCTCCTTCTCCTTCTTGTACCATTTGTTACCTACTCAAGCCTTTCCTCTAAGTTAGTTTCCTAGGATGATGCCTTCCTTATCTGCGTTTCTAGCTTAAAGGCTTACAAATAGTTTCACCTAGTTCGGGAGCTTTTAAAGCAAGACTCAGGACAAGTTATCAACTTCTTTTCTTTTGTAAAGTGTTTCTGGGATTGTACTTAAGAACTCTTTGTCGACCCAGAGCTAAGAACTCCTTACCCAGGGTTAAAGTTGGAAGAAGCATCTGCTTTAAAAGGATCAACAAAAGGAGTTCAGGGTCTTGGATTTGATAGGATGTTGGAAATTATTCAGGGTCTTGTTTATGGTGAGAATCACAAGAATCTATGAATTAAAAACCCAGAACTGTATGCAGCAGTGCTCACCCAGAACTTCCAAGAAGTCTAAAACAATGTTTGCTTGCTTCAAGTATATCATGTGGGAATTATTTGTTTCTAATCCTGAGAATTTAATTTTTCTACACATCCACGCTTTTCTGTTCCCAGCAGGATAAGACTGCCCCTAAATAGTATCCTCATGCAAACATGCCTTTCTCTTTGGCCTGTTGTTGTTGTTGTTGTTGCTGCTGCTGCTGCTGCTGCTGCTGCTGCTGCTGTTACTTTGCCTCTTCCCCCTCCTTTCAAATTTCTTTCTCCCTCTCATCTCTTCCTTTTTCCCTCCTCCTTCTCCCTCTCCTTCCCCTTCCCCAGCTCCTCTTCTTAGGTGTCCCACCTGGGAACTGTATGTATGCCCATGACCTGAGTCACTACGAGCATTGCAATGAAGACACTGAGCAATTTAGGAAGAGCTCCATTTCGCTCTTCAACAGAGGAAGCTTTCCATTATCTCTTTCAGGGAAGGAGCAGGACTCAGACAAGAGAAGGGAGAAAAGGAGAAAAGTAGGTTCCTCAGGTGTCCCTGTGCTTCCTATCACCAAGTGCAGGGGATGATGACAGAGGAAAATAATGCAGTCTGCAACTGCCAAAAGAAACGTCTCAGGCTGCCAGATTTTCCCTAAGGATGGTTTCTATCAAAAATAAAATTAAAGAGAAATAAGATTATGTTCATTTAAGATATTACCACATTGTAAGGAGCTTGGAAAATCAAAGAAACAGGTAAATTAAACCTCCTTTTACAGAAAGATCAATGTGTCTGCTACTTTGGTTTCCTTAATAGCATCTAAAGTAATAAATTGTGTCATAGCATTTACTTTAGCAATCTATAGAAAAAGAATATCCAGCCCAACTTTACTGAAACATAGAACCTCTTTGGGGTTTCTAGCACTTAGGAAAAAATGAGAAATTTACAAGGAGCTCAAAGTGAGCTCAGTTACATAAAAATCTGCAAAACAAAAAAAAAAGTCATTTATTCTATCTTTTCCCCATGTTCTTTATGGGTCATACATATAAGCATGAAAAAAAATTAAATTGTGTCTAACTATCTGTATATTCAATAACTACATACAGGTGTTGTTTGGTTTGGTTTGGTTTGGTTTGGTTTGGTTTGGTTTAATGTAGGTCAGAGTTTTCAAGACACTGGCATACAGTAGGGAGCAAACTCCTACTCCCAAAACTCCCTACTCTGTGCAACAAGACACATGACAAGCAGCTGTACGAAATGCATTGCACACTGTCAAGTGTTGAGAGATGAAGTCTACAGAACAAGAGCCAGAGGGAATGTTTAAGCACACTGAAGTAAGAACTGAGTCACACACACACACATGGACACACAAGAATCAAACAACACCCTTGGGAAAAAACTTAAACTAAATATAATTGATTTTTATTATAACTACAAATGCATTAGCAAATCAATGATATTTGCTGTGATGTTTCCATATGCACAGAAATTGTATGTTGAACCTCATTCTTCTGTGTTCCATCTTCTCTCCTAAAGCCCCTTCTCAATCCCTAATCAACCCTAACATTAAATTTTTATATTTTAAAGACAACTTAACTCCAGGCAGTTTAAATTTATTAATGTGCAAAAGAAAGATATCATTGGAAAAAAACACAAAAATTAGATAAATATTTATATAATCTTAGATTTCAAATGGTTAAACATCAGAACAAAATAGGAATTCTAAAAAAAAAAAAAAAAAAAAAAAGCTAAATGTCATTAAAATGTATAATATCGACATATAGCCTGTAGGGTTAATGGAAGTGTCCCGAGTCTACTGTGCCACAGGGCTCTGGCCAATCAGGGAGACAGAACCCAGGAGTTTGACTGCGCTTACCCCATGTCGTCGCAGGGTGGGTGCTATGGGAAGCCACAGGACACCTCTCTGTGGGTGGGGGAGCACAGTCTGAGGTCCTGGGGACAGCTGGAGCTGGTTCAGGGGTCCCCTAGCCTGCACAGAGACCGGGGCTGTCTGATTCTCAGGCTCTTGCACACCCAGGTGTCACTGGATTTCTTTGAAGAGCTGAGAATGGAGTGGGGGCCCAGGGGATGGATCTATCCCAGGGCTGAAGGGGAAAAGGGGGGAGATCCAGCGGGGTCCCTCGGGGATCCGACCTTGAACTGTCAGTGGCTGGCTTGGCTGGCTTGGCTGGCTTGGCTGGCTTGGCTTGGTGGTCATGGCTGGGAGTGTAGAGATGCCTTCCACAGGAGATTAAACAAGCTGGCTCTTTAGGCAAAGGCCTCCACTGCTTCCCAAAGCAGATCCAGATGAAAAGAGACAGCCCACGGTTTTAAGATACTTGTTATAGTAGAAAGTAGATGAGTTAAACCACACCCCACTTCTCAGGGGCTGGCCTGAGGTTAAATACCTTTTGCAGGGAGGAGTGTCTGGGAAGGGGAGTTTATTAGCTAAGCCTCCAGGCCTTTAGGTACCCCATTAAAATGGAGATCTGTCTGGAGGCTACCTGATAGTAGGTTATATGTTCAGTATATAAGGACTTTTCCAAAAAAAAACAGTCCAGAAAAAAATTTTAGACCATGATGTTAAGAAGTATTTCATAACTTGGGCATAACGGTAAACACATAAACACCTGTATTCCTAGTACTCAGGAGGCTAAGGCAGGAGGATCAGGAATATGAGACCAGGATGAGATACATAAACAGAATCTGGGAAGAGGAATGGGAGGCAGAGCAGTAGCAGGTAGCAGAGGAAGAAGATGGGAGGGCGGAAGAAGAGAGAGGAGGGTTACACCGGAACAAAAGGTTCCTCCTCCCAAACAAAGCAGTGGTCAGCTTATTTGTGTCAAAGAGATACAACTTAAAGGAGCAAGCAGCATTCATCTCCTGTTGACACGGAACTTTAAAATAAAATATTATAATCACTTCTTATACTGCTGGGTGTAAGAAAGGGCCCATGGAGGAGGAGTGAGGCCGTGTGTAAGCATTTTAAGGAAATAATCAGATATGCCAACTAAGATTCAAAGATGAGAGATGTCTGTCTCTTTCTGGCTCTCTGAAGCCATCTTGTCACCAGTGGAGAAGAGCAGGAGAGAAGGAAAGGTTGCAGAAAAGCTTGAAGTAGAAAGAAACTCCTAAGCATTGGCATCAAGAGAGCAGAGATAAACACAGATGTGTCTTAAGTGTCCACAATCCAGGGAAGAATGGCATTGCAGAGACATCTAAGAGCAGTGTGTGTAAACTAATATTATATGTGTGTGCGCGCGCACGTGTATGTGCACATATAGTACACATTTAGGTATATTTCTTCAGCATTAGAACTTTTCAAATTAATGCCACTCTGTGACTTCTTATAGGCATGTCCCTCATACTAGATAATCAGAAAATGTCCTCACTATTCCCAAGTAGTTTTAAATTATAAAATAATATAAAATATTGTGCAAAATATGGTTAAGAAAACAACCTTTTATTTATGAGTATAATAATAACGTGTGCAGCAAAACCTAAGATGTGACATTTCCAGGCAAAAAAAAAACAGTTTGTTATCACTGGGTAAAAGAATTACAAGTAATAAACTAAATATTTGTAAAATACATAAACATGAAGTTCTGTATTCTGATAATACATGGTCTTAAAGGCTTTATAATCGTTGGTATGATATAAGACAGAAAATTTTCTTTTTGATAGGTCATAAGCAATGGACTCTTTTTATCTCTGCTATTAACTGTCTTAGTTTTTCTTTTGCTATTCTGTGTTGTTATTCCTGCCTTATCTCATTTTGTATTGTTTGGGGAGATGAAAATCTTTCTGTGTAGGCTTGGCTAGCTTCATACTTGCTATATAGTTTAGACTGGCCTTGACCTCACAGCCTTCCTCCTGCCTCAGCTTCTCAAGTGGGGGATTATAAATGGGATTACATCCTTGATAATAGATCACATATTCTTCAAGATCATATTTTTATTAATGTGAATGTAAATGCAGCTTATTAGGAAATATGCTAGTCTTTTTCATGTTTGCTGAGCTCTTATTTCTTTTTTAATAAATGAGCTAGATTCTTGCAAAAGTTATTACAAGTCACATTTTTTACATAGTGTTTTGCTTGATCCTTTGCTCTGTATTCAATTAAGATTCTCTGTACACCATTGCTATTTCATTAAAAACTTCCATACATATTAGACCTGGCCCAAAATAAGAGAGAAATACAAACAGGAACCTACTGAGGAAGTAATGACAAATTTTCAACATGTGTCTGTATCATCTCAGGAATTTTAGACCCCTTTACACGCATGATCACACATTCAGTACCAGCTGAGCTGTGTAGCTGTGGCACACAAAAACATGTCTCACTGTTTAAATAAAGAAATGACCTAACGTGCCAAGATTTTGACTGTTCCAGAATTAGATTTCTGGTTCTTTGACTTCTCTTCTGCTCCACACTGGGACAAAGTGGGCGGTTTTACGTCAACACTTGTTCACCTCCTGAGGTGCACCTTGTAATTACCAAACCACCTGGAGAAAATACTCTACAGCTCCATTTCTAAGTATATCCCATGTAGAATAGACTATCTAGGCCGAGTTTTAAAAGCTTCATCCAAAGACATTTAAAAACCATACATCATCCCAAAGAAAGAGAGGGATACTCTTGGGTCTTTCAAAATGGCAAATGAGATCACTACTCTCACAAGTGCCTGTGATAAACACAGGGTCCCAGTGAAGCCACCAGTGTGTACCAGTTTCTCCCTATACCCTACTCTGGTCTGATAATGGAAAGGAAAAAGAATGCTCGGAGGTCTTTATTCTGCTGCTACCAATTTAGTTTATGAGCTGAACCTAATCTTTTTAGAACAGACTCAACAATATGGAAATATTGCCTCAGCAAACATTCAAAAGATCCTGGTAGAATAAATTCTTTCCCCCCAAAGTGTTGTTGAATACAGAGTAACAACAGTTTGTTTCCTGTAGAAATTTTACCAAATAATCTGTCAAAGACCAAATTTATCCAATTTAGCATAAATATTCTCCACATAAATCTTAATCTAATAACTGTTTCTTTGTGGATTAATTATTCCTTCCTTCTTCATGCTGACCTATTAATAGCTCAGTGGTGGTATCACCATCTAGCTAGTGGTTGGGTGTAGCCCGATGAATGGTAGAGCCCTTACTTCGCATTCAGTCCCCAGAGCTAAAAGTGTAGAAATACAACTTAACATTTTTCTCTTTGCTGTGAGTTCTTTATCTAAACTTTCACCGAGGCCCCAGGTCCATCACCAAATTAATTCTGTGGTTAATTCTCTAATACCTCACAAGCATAGAGCAGATCTACTCTATTCCCCATCCTGTTCACTCCACGGCTTCTCTTCACTGCGTCTGCTTTAGACCAGGATCTGTACCATGTACCGCTCTCTCACCTCCACATTCTTTCCATTTTACTTTGTAACTACTTATGGAAGAATTTTTTTTAACTCCCCAGTGTTCCTCTTAAACATAACTAGTGATTCATAAAACTCAAAAAACTATTTAAAAGCAACACCGCTAGTCAAGATGGCGCCTTGAGTAAAGCACTGCCGAACATGCGTAAGAGCTCGAGGCCAGCCTGGTCTACAGAGTGAGTTCCAGGACAGCCAGAGCTACACAGAGAAACCCTGTCTCGAAAAACCAAAAAAAACAAAAACAAAAACAAAAATAAAACCAAAAGAAACCCACAGTTCATACTACTAGCTCCCTCACAAAAGGCAGGCAGGCAAGCAAACACCACTCCTGTAATCCCAGTCTTCTGAGGCAAGAACGGGGGATTGTTAAGGAGCCAGAGATTCTGCCTCAAGACACAAAGCCAAGGAAGGCAGCAAACACCAATCTACAGCACATGTACCTATACACACATGAATTCCTGCACACGCAAACACACACCGATGCACTCCACACACATACACGGGCAAAAACAAATACACTTGTGTTGCCTAAATGGTGACCAGAGAAACTACTGGATGTGTTGCCACAGTTCCCAAACTTGATTCACCTGATTTAGATGCAAATGTAAGATTGAGACAGAGTATGAGTCTTCTGTGCTCAGAGGACTTTAATTTTATAACATTCTGGCTGTAGTCCACTCACTTTGACGACCTGTTGAAAGAAGAATGACATCGTGGCAGAGTAGAGTACTTGCCCAACATAGGGGAGGCCCTGGGCTTCATCCCTGGCATTACTAAAAAAATAAAGAAATAAAGGAGGAGGAAGAAAAGAAGGAGGACGGAGAGGAGGAGGAGGAGGAAGAAAAGAAGGAGGACGGAGAGGAGGAGGAGAAGGGTAATGAAATTACATTTGCTTTATAATTTGGAATAGTTTTATCTGGAGGAAAAAGAAAGATTCAAGAAAACTGCTGGTTAAAAGGGTAAAATTTATATTTCTAAGACAGAAATTTAAATCTAAGGTGTATTCTGCAATAGTAAATGACCCTCCACCCCCCCACACACACATCTTAATGTCTGAAAGAAATATGGGTTAACTTCTTGCTCACGCTCTATGACCCAATGATTAACTCTACTCTACTTAAATGTATGCCTATGCAATGACCTTCGTGTGACTGTTGACACTCAGTTGAGGAGGTTAAGAGTGAACATGGTAAGTCAAGAAGGACTTTAGAATGTTTTCAAAAACAATGGCACATGTGCTTGGCTAAAGCATTTGCTTGGCTGCATTTAACAAAGTAGAGAAGTGTAATTTTCCCCAAAGAGAACCAGAAAACATTTGTGTATATACAGGCTATGATGTATGCTTGCTACAGCTATGATCTAATCTAGATCATAAAAAGAAAAATGAATAAATACCATAAATTTTAGAAATAAAATATTTTTTTAAAACCCTAAGAAAATCACCTGAAAACATTAAAAATCCCTAAGAAAGCTTATCAAGAAACTTAGTAATAGATTTCATACGCTTCAATAGATTTATTACAGACAGTAATAACAAGACACTACTAGGGGAGGGAGCTGGGGAGGTGGCTCAAAGGATAAAAGCAAAAGACCTGAGTTCCCATCTCAGTACAATAGCTTGTAACTCCAAATCATGCCCATGTATGTAAGTATTCTGTCTGTCTGTCTGTCTATATAACTGTCTGTCTGTATATATATATATGTATATGCATGCATGAATTTATGTGTGTATGCATGTATGCATGTGTGTGTATGTATGCATGTTTGTATACATGTATAATTATGGGTATATGGAAAGCTATAAACTTACAGTCAGGCTTCAGATCTGTAAGGTACAGCTCTGGTGTCATGCTCCTGAGATTATGATCTGAACAGTGTACTACATACACTGTTTTCTGTACATACTTGGGCATATGAACACACATTACAAAGATAACTCATCACACATTAAAGGTCCTGTTGTCGGGGTAGCATGTGCACATAAGTGCAGGTGCTAACAGAGTCTACAAGAGGGTATCAGATCTCTAGGAGCCAGACTTACAGAGAGTTGTAAGCTGCCTGGTATTGGGTGCTGGGAACTGAACTCTGCAAGAGCAGAGACCTCTTGACTACTGAGCCATCTCTCCAGTCCTAAAAATAAGCTCAAAAGAGAAAAAATAAAAATAAAAAATAAAAGAAGTTGCATAGTGTGATGTTCCCATTTGAAGTAGGAAATCAGAGTTCCAACTCCAAACCTACTAATTATTAAATTTTAAATGATTAAATATGAATATTAAATGATTAAATTTAAATCATTAAACATTATCACATTTTGGCAATATACAGAATTAATTATGAGGTGTTGATATATGCTTCCCATACGATTCTGACCACTTTTGAAATGCCCAATTTGTACATTAAGAAGACAGTGTAAAAGTCATCACAGAGCTGTAAAAACCAGGCTTCAGATCTATAAGGTGCAGCTCTAGTGTCCAGGCTACTTAGGTTATAATCTGAACAGTGTACTACATATGCTGTTTTCTGTACATACCTAAGCACATGAACACACATGATAAAAATAACTCATCACACATTAGAGTTCTATTGTTTTTTAACTTGGTACAATGGCATAAATATTCTGATTTGATAAATATTTGATCAGCTTTGATTATTTACATCTTCCCATAAAACAGGAATCGTGACAGAATCTTCCTTTCTGTTTTACACACAAGCTATCAAGGCAAAAGAACAGTTGCATACATTGCAAGAATAATAGAACTCAGAATGACTGTATCCCTAAATCTACCAGAGTATCTGTATGCTTTTAAGAAAGGGGATCCACTAGCGATGAACTAGTGAAAGTTTGTGACGAAAACACTTGATATTTGGGATAGCAGCAATGGTTGCCCTGACCACCCTCGTCATCTCTATTATTCCTGTGAAGACAATAAAAAATGTTCCAGTAGATATATCCAAGATTGCTTTCTGTTGAGTTTTTGGCCCCTTCGGGAGTCTTGGCGATCCAAACAGGAACCCAAGAGTTATCATGATAAGATAAGTCTGGTCAACAAAGGTTCAAGATGAATGCCACAGCACCCACTGACAAGGGCTTTATATGACAACCCACAAGACAGAATCAGAAACTGAAGAAGAGGATGTAAGAGCATCTAAGGCTTACACTGTTTCATTTTTCTTCCAGAGGGCAGGGCGCGGTGTGAGAGGCTCTGGTTGTACAGAGTGAATCTGTGTACTACTAACAAGCTCTTTAAGCTGTCCCCAAGGCAAAAGTTAGGAGGTGGACTGATCCATGGGCTCACGTGAAGCTTGCTTGGAGTTGAGCAGTTTGCTTTCGGGATACTGGTTCTTTACTGATAATTTCAGCAACCTAGCACCTGAAGTCCCTGGGGAAAATATGATCTTCCTGGACCAGCGTCCTCGGGTGCTGTGGACAACATGATGCTAAAAACTGTTCTTCCCCCACAGGAGGAGGGGATATCTATGCTTCTTGAGCAAATGTCTGGTCAATATAGAATAGACTGTTTAAAAAGACATACAGTTAAAGGAAAATAGGCAAGAAGGAAGACTGAAGATCCTGGCTTGAAGATTAAAAAACAAAAAGATTTGCTTCCACATAAATTTCAGCCTCAAAGGAATCCCTTTTAAAAAGTATCTAGTCTTCACTGACAGTTCAATGATTCAAACTATAATAATTGCTTTACATATAGGATGGTTTTGAGCATCCTAGAATCAGCATGAGAAAGAGGTTTCACAGACAGATAAACTTTAATTTAGGGAGTCACAATGACTTCCCATGCCACAAGCTTGGTGTGTAGCAAAGTGGAGATTTGAACTTCGACTGTAATAAATCAGAAACCAGTTTTAAGTATCCCTCTGCTTCATCTTAAACTACTACTTAGCTTTCTTATCATGACTATAAACTACTTGCTGAGCAGTGGTGGTACTTGTTTTTAACTCCAGCACTTGGGAGGCAGAAGCTGGCAGAACTCTGTGAGTTCTAGGCCAGTCTGGTCTACAGAGTAAGTTCCAGAATAGCCTAGGGGCTACACACAGAAAAACTCTGTCTTGAAAAAAAAACAGATTGATTGACTAATTAATTAAGTAAATTGCCATTTGATTTGTTTGGTTTTGTTATATCATCTAGTCCCAAGACTAGCATACCCTTACTGAGCAAATAAATCATTGAGAAAAGAATAAATAAAAGACAGACTAGAGAGTCTTCAACTCAACACTCTATTTCTAAATGACTCTGTTTTGATTTTAGAAATGTAAATGCTACTTTGAACTTTTTGTTTAAAAATAATATAGAGGGATTGGCAGGATTAGATATAGTTAAAATGACCAACCTGCCGAAAGCAATCTAAATTCAATGCAATCCCCATCAAAATCCGAACTCAATTCTTCATAGACCTAGAAAGAATAATTCTCAAATTCATATAGAATAACAAAAAACCCAGGATAGCAAAAACTATTCTCAACAACAAAAGGACTTCTGGGAGAATCAGCCTCCCTGACTTCAAACTGTACTACAGAGCAGTAGTGATAAAAACTGCATGGTATTGGTACAGTGACAGGCAGGTAGATCAATGGAATAGAATCAAAGACCCAGAAATGAACCCACACACTTATGGTCACTTGATCATTGACAAAGGAGCTAAAACCATACAGTGGAAACAAGACAGCATCTTCAACAAATGGTGCTGGTTCAATTGGCAGTCTACATGTAGAAGACTGTGAATTGATCCATTCCTATCTCCTTGTACAAAGCTCAAGTGCAAGTGGATCAAAGACCTCCACATAAAACCAGATACACTGAATCTAATAGAAGAGAAAGTGGGGAAAAGTCTCGAACACATGAGCACAGGAGAAATGTTCCTGAACAGACCACCAATGGCTTATGCTCTAAGATCAAGAATTAACAAATGGGACCTCATAAAATTGCAAAGCTTCTGTAAGGCAAAGGACACTGTCAATAGGACAAAACGGCAATGAACAGATTGGGAAAAGATCTTTACCAATCCTACACCCAATAGAGGGCTAATATCTAATGTATACAAAGAACTCAAGAAGCTAGACTCCAGAGATACAAATAACCCTATCAAAAAATGGAGAAGAGAGAATTCTCAACAGAGGAAACTCGAATGGCCAAGAAGCACCTAAAGAAATGTTCAACATCCTTAGTCATCAGGGAAATGTAAATCAAATCAACCCTGAGATTTCACCTCACACCAGTCAGAATGGCTAAGATCAAAAACTCAGATGACAGCAGATGTTGAAGAAGATCTGGAGAAAGAGGAACACTCCTCCATTGCTGGTGGAAATGCAAGTTGATACAACCTCTCTGGAAATCAGTTTGGCGGACTCTCAGAAAAATGAACATAATACTACCTGAGGACCTAGCTATTCCACTCCTGGGCATATACCCAGAAGATGCTCCAACATGTAATAAAGACACATGTTCCACTAAGTTCATAGCAGCCATATTTATAATAGCCAGAAACTGGAAAACAACCCAGATGTCCCTCCACAGAAGAATGGATACAGAAAATGTGTTACATTTACACAATGGAATACGACTCAGCTATTAAAAATAATGACTTCATGAAATTCACAGACAAATGAATGGATCTTGAAAATATCATCCTGAGCAAAGTAACACAGTCAGAAAAGAATGAACATGGTATGTTCTCACTGCTAAGTGGTTATTAGCCCAAAAGTTCGAAATACCCAAGAGTCACTTCGCAGCAACAGTAGAGCTGAGTGTGAGGTCCCAAATGGAGGACTTGGAGAAGGGACTGAAGGAGCTGAGGGAGTTTGCATCCCCAGGGAGGCAGCAACAGTGACAATTGGCCTGACCCCCCGCGCCCCCCTCCCCGATACTCCAGGGAGACTGATCCACCAACCAAAGAATACACATGGAGGGACCCATGGTGCTGGCCACATATGCGGCAGAGGAGGGTCTTGTTAGCCATCAGGGGGAGGAGAGGCCCTTGGGCCTGAGGGTGTTAGATCCGTCAGTATAGGAGAATGCCAAGGAGGGAAGATAAGAGTGGATGGGTGGGTGGGTGGGAGAATACCCCCATAGTGGCAGGGGGAGGAAATGAGGAGGTTCCAAAGGGGAGATCTGGAAAGGAGGAAACATTTGAACTGTAAATAAAGTAGGAAAAATAAAAAATAAACTGAAATGTGGAAATAAAAGTTTAATGTATGCAAACACACACACACAAAAAAAAGAAGTTTGTTAAAGAGTTGCAAGATTGAGGTATTTCCAACGATAAAGTGATAAGTGTCTCAAAAGAGAGAGAGAGAGAGAGAGAGAGAGAGAGAGAGAGAGAGACACAATTTGTAGAACTTACAAAGTAAACTTTGACTAATATTATCATTTCCAAGGTCCAAAAGTTCTTACATTTGCTACAAAATTCAAGAGACAAAACAGAGACAAGTTGCTTGTTTGTTTGTCTGACATGAGGGTCTCACTACATTGTTCAGTCAAGACTCAAATTTCTGGGCTCAGCACAACCTTCTGCCTCAGACTCCACAATAGATGCAGTCATACAAATGCATGCCATCACTAGCAAGCTGGAAACAAGTATTTTAAAAATCCTCTAAGTGAGATATGTTACAAACACTCAAAACACAGAGGAATCCAGAATAAACCTATTTCATGACTGTGAGTTTGGGAAAGATTCCAAAGAATTGGAAACTGTTCACATCCTTTTTACCTTCAAGAAAAAGAAGGGAGATAGACACTGTTTCTCGAAGGAAGATAACACACAAAAGCCATGTTGAGATATTCATAGTTTCTTGGATTTTGCTCTTGCTATGAGATTTGACCAGAAACACTGAGGCCTGTGTATCCACAGGTCCCTGAGTTAGATAGAACCAGAGAATGGGAATGTTACAAGGTTCTGGAAAATTCCTCCAGAAGTCTGAACTCTGACCTTTACTATCAGATGTATTTTCTCCTGAGTCACTCAAGGAAGCTGAACACTAGATGCTGTGTAGTACTCGGTCTATGTATCCACGGCTTTATCTCTAGATCCCATGAGTAATAAAGAATAACAGGGCAATGACCTCTTCCTACTTCACAAAGATGTTTGCAGATTAACTAATTAATGATTATAAAGTGTTACATCTTATTAAGTTTATTATGATCATTAACATCTCGAGATGGAGAGATAGGTTCAGGAATGAAAAGCAAGGTTCAGTAGATGGCGTTCTGCCCTCTAGTACCAGCGCCAATACAAGCTAAGATTTGGAGAACATCTCTGATAACTTCTTCTTTCTGATCATTTAAACAATAGTATCTTCTAGAGTGGTCCCTTCAGGCACAGTAAAGAGCTCCGGAGGCCCATCTGTATGCAATAACAATTTAACTATCATTTGGATAAGCTTTCACATTGGCTCCAAGGTCGGTAATACTGGTTATCAAATACAGATTTTGTGGTTTTGTAGAATATTTGTTTTTGGAAAGTATATTAATGTATAGATACAATAAATACACAGAAGTTCACTTTTATTACATAGCTCAAATACAATTATAAAATATGTAAATATAGCAGAATACAATATTGAACAAAATATTATGTATTCTCAGGACATGTGATTAGATACTATTTAACTGCCTTATGTTATTTGCTTAATTCACTTAGCTATCTTTTTACTTTGTCTTAGACTAACAGAATCATTCATTTGGTATTTTTCTCTTTCATATCATCAGAGGAATTGAGTTTCTTTCACAGACTTTAGTGTGGTAGATATTCAAAGTATGGTTCCAAACTTTTGTAAATAACTTGTTCGTGGTTCATTCTCCTGCATCAGAACCCTCTGGTTGGGTCTTTTGAAGCAATTAGCTGATTTCCATTGCAGCCACTAGATGATTATCCAGTATCTCATGCAAGAGGATCCCAGAAATACAGATATATATTCAGTTAGGCTTATTTCAAAAGGAGGGTTTTCTTTTCATTTTTGTCTTACAGATGAAGAACTGAGCAACAGGTAATCATCAGTTTGTCCAAGATCACATGACAATGAATTGTGTAGTCAGCTATATGCCCAGGCAATCTTGATATAAACGGCAGCTACTCAACAGCTAAGTTCTCTCCCTCCACACTCAGGTTTGTCTTATAGGCCTGAAAACCTGCATAACATGATGCAATTTGGCCAGAGAAGATCAAATGTACATTTACTCTATGATGAGCAGTTCTGGAAACCAATATAGGCAAGCATGTTCGGGTGGGGAATTTTGGACCCTTTTCTTCTAGGAAGGTCCAGTTCCTTTGCTTGTACAATGAGCTCTTTGCTTATATACAGAAGCGTGTGCTCTGTTATTGCTACACTGGTGAAATGAGGTTTTGTTTTCCCTCCCTATTAATTCAGGGAGTGTCTGCATGGGGACACTTTGGGAAGGGAGGGGCTGTCGGGTGGATTATTGGCTTTAGAACTTCTGGATGGCTTTTCCTGGAGATAATGACAACATCAAGCCTCTGTACTTTTCCTTTCCAGGTGGGAAGTTTGGCCCCAGGACAGTGTTTAGGTGATGGAACGTCTTGGCAGGTGAACAAAGAGAAATGAGCATAAGCAATTTCAGAATGATTCTCACCTGAAGAACCGGAATCCTAGAGATAGTTAATGATCCTATTAACATCAAATATGCTGTAGATATAACTGTGTAGAAAGCTATTGGATTTGTTTCTTTCAATACCAGGGATTGAACCTGGAGCCCCACACATGCCAGGAAAATTACTGCTGAGCTATATGCTAGTCTTCTATTCCCTTTGTTTTGAGACTAGGTCTCTCTAAGCTGCCCATGCTTGTAATGTTTCCCAGCCTGGCCTGGAACTCTCATTCTATCCATTGAGAAGACCTTAGAATTGTGAACCTCCCACCTCAGACTCCTGAGTAGCCCAGATAATGTGACCACACCTCCATCATCATCATCATCATCATCATCATCATCATCATCATCATCATCACCATTGAATTACTTTTAGCCTTTCCTAGTACATCTAGAGCAGAAAGATTGATTGGGGGAGGGGGAGCTTGAACCAATATAATGATATCCAATAAGTAAGTAAATAGTCCAATTTTTAAGTTAGATACCTGTCACAAGGAGTAGAAAGTACTATAAACTGTTTCTAAATGGTAAGTTAGGGCAGATGCTTCTACTCATAAAATTCGATGCTGAGTCAGAAAAGCTACAAGAGTGGCCCTAATTGGGTTTTTTTCTTTCTTTTTCTTGATTAAGGATGGACCCAGGTCCTCATCCATGGGAAGAAAAAACTCTGCCACTGAGCTACATCTTAAGTACTTTTTGGTTTGTTGTTGTTGTTGGTGGTGGTGATGGTGGTGTTGTTGTTGTTGTTTCAAACAGCATCTCCCTATGTTGCCCAAAGTGGTCATGAACTTATAATCTCCCTGTCTGTTGTCCAGGTGGTAGGATTACAGGTATCTGCCTCCGTACCCACCTTGAGTGAGTTCAGCTTTAAAGAAAGTCAGGAAAGGTTGATACATTAGTCATTTCAAGATGACTAATGCATCCTTTGCTTTGGGGGATAGACCAGTGGCTCAGGAAAACCTCAGCCTAGCTTCTTTCTTACTTCTCTGTTGGCACAAGAAATTTGTTCCTCTGAGGGGTGGCAAATTTGGCAAACACAGATCTTCCCCAGTTTCTGTGGGGAGATAGCTTTAAGAATCTTAGTGGAATGGCCACCAAAACCTGTGCTCTGTTAAGACTTTAATATTTGCATTTGAAATATTGATATTTTTTCAGTCCTCTCCAAAATATTATGATAGCCAATACATTGGGATTGTTGTGAAAATTTCACTCTCTTGTTTTTTCTTGTTGCTTTCCAGGGTCTCCTATAGCCTAGGCTAGCCTCCGACTTCCTCTTTAGCTGAAGCTGAATTCTTCCATTCTTGATCCTCTTGCCTCTCCTTCTCAAGAGCTCAAATTCTAGACATACAGCACCACACCCAACTTGTAAACTGTTCTAAATTTACATAGATTGACTAAGGAATAATAGCAGCAACAACGATTCTGCATGGTAAGTAAATTTGCAATTTTTTCAACTGCTTTCAACCTATATTTAGTGATGTCCACCGATATGGAATCTATGGCTCTCTAAGCCTGGGCATGCAATTGCTCAAGAAACATGATTCAGTAGTGGACTTTTTTTTTATGACATCTATGGTGGGTTAGATTGTATTTGGTTTTGGTCCATTTGGAGAACAATGGCTGGGCTTTAAAATATTATCTTTGAAAAGTGCATAAAAATTGAACTGCAGTAACTGTGTACAGAAGAAAAGACTAAGATAAAACACATCATTTTCTTTGACTATATACATTTCATGTCACTTCAAGGTTTTATTACAGGGATGTTTCTTTTCTTTGATTTTATCTTTGGAGGTGGAGTCTCATTATGTAGCATTTGCTGGACTGGAACTCACAGTGTAGATCTGGCTTCTCTCAAACTCATAGAGATCCTCCTGCCTCTGTCTTGTCAATGCCAGGATTAAGAGTACACACCACCTCAGCCAACAAACATCATTACATTTTCTCCAACTTGTATCAAATTCACCACAAGTAGTTTTCAAATTAGAATGTAGTGATACATCCTAAAACAAGATTCCAAGGGGGGCAATATTTTAATAGGCACTGTAACACTGAAAAGGTTCGGGTTGGTTTTGGGTCTTGGGTAAGGTTAGGAGGTAGAGTGGTGAGGAGTGGTGATCTTTAAATTATAAAACCCACAAATTCAAGCTAGTATTCAGTGAATTCCTAATGCAAAATATCTACACCTGGATTGTCTTGGAGGAAATAGGAAATGGGTGTCTCTATGACCTCACTGTGACATGGACAGGGTAACACCTGCTCTAACTGCCTGAGATGAACAGAGCTTACTTCCAAGTTGGAGCCTGGAGGGAGGGAAACTGCTCTTCCACATGTTGATTCAAATACAGTCTTTGTAATGTTTTATTTTAATTCAGAGAGGTTCTGATCCTTTAGCTAGGACACGGTTTCCAGAGGAATATAATTAGTACCAAGAGAAAAGAATAGAACATGTGAGTGAGCTGAACAACATCAGCCAAATGCATCCTGGCCATCTGGGTGGGACAGACGTGTGGTCAATTGCCTTTGCATGACCTCAGAGCTATCACTTTAATTAGTGTCAAAGTGTCACAAATGTGAAAATGAAAATAATTCTTACAGTTGAATGTATAGAAAGGACCATCTGCTTTAGGTGGCCCTTCTTTGCTCAGGTGCTCCAAGGACATTTTTAAAGATATTTATTACACTCATTTATTTATCCTTTGGAGAGGAGGTTCACACCATAGCCGTTGTGTGGTGGTCAGAGGAAAGCAATCTGTAAGAGGCCATCCTCTCCTTCCACCTCATGGGACCTCATGTTGTTAAACCTGGCCACAAGCGCCCTTACCCACTGAGCCATCCCACCCATCGCCAAGAACACATGTTTTATTGACCTTTGCTCTTTTTATTTCCTATCAACCACATTTTACCCTCAAGAACTCTGCACGCACTACAACCTCACCTAGAGTTCTCTCGCAGCCCTTCGCAGAGCCTGTGTTCTCATTCCAGTACATTCTACGATGGAATTGCCAAAGAGGCATTTCTTGACCATTCACTCAAAGCCAAAGAGTGCACCATCCCATCTCTGCCCAGAACTTTCTGCCTACCCTCCAAGCTCTGCAGCTAAGTAAACCTAATGCTCCTTCGTTCACTTTATTTCATAACTGCAATCACTAATCAGATGCTTCCTATATGCTAGTTGCTCCACACACATTACCTCTTGAAACCCTCCCCATGGCATGTTATGATGTACATCCCTACATTACAGATAAAGAAACTAACTTGAAAGAGGTCAAAAGCCTGCTACGGATCACAGGAAAGAACCAAGTAATCCTTTCAGCAACCCAATTCAGCAAGTATCTACCACATGGAGAGCAGTTTGCGGGGTGAGGATTTCAAGTTGGCCATATTTCACTTCTGCTCAGAGGGGCCTCCAGAAAAGCCATAACAAGGTCCTCCTGATGTGCTGCACATGAATGACACAGGTGGGAATTCTCCCTGTTCCTTGAGGGAGGGATCTGCTGCAGATGGAGGTGGGGAGATTCTACAGACCAGCTGTGACTTGACAGAACTCTAAGCAGCAGCGGAATCTTCATGCCAGGGGCTTTCCAGGCAGGGGAGTACTTGACTTTTCAGTCATGTCAGTTCCAGATGTTTCGTATATGAAACCAGCTGTAGGCAAGACCAGATTTAGAGAGAACAGTAACAAGAAGAGAAACGCTAAAGATTTAGAAGTGGAGCGGTTAGTAATGTTCTATTCAAGCAAGAGGACCTAAGTCCAACCCCAGAATGTACTCTGTTTACCACTTGTTTATGGACCTAGTGCCAGGAAGGTAGAGACAGGAGGATCATTGGAAAGTTGACCAGCCAGAGTAGCTTATGTGAGGTCTGTGAAAGTGAGAGACCCTGTCTCAATAAACAGCATGGCCAAAAGCAATTTAGGGAGGGAAAGGTTGATTTCATCTGTGTATTTCCACATCACAGGCTATCATCAAAGAAAGCAAAGGGGAGAACTCAAGACAGGAACTTGGAGCCCAGAACTGAAGCAGTGGTCAGGGAGGATGCCTGCATACTATCTTGCTCCTCGTGGCTTGCTCAGTGTGCTCTTTTTACATGCTCCCAGGACCACCTGCCCACAGTGGCGCCACCCACAGTGGGCCAGGCCCTCCCACCTCAATCATTAATCAAGAGAATGCGTCACAGGCTTGTCCACAGGCCAATTTTACTGAGGCATTTTCTCACTTGGTCGTCTTTTCCCAACTGGCTCTAGCTTGTGTCGGATTGACATAAAACTAAGCAACACACCATGGTCTCCACTCTTTTCTCAGCATTTCCACAGAGACCATTGTGATGAGGCCCTTTCCTTTCCAAAGAAGTGCTAGTGAATATTCTTCTAGTCTCCCTCACTGACCTGTATCTGTAGCTTCTATATGTCACCAGTCCAGGAAGCTTGTAAGACTGTGTCTTTGTTGGTAGTAGTGAGTTGGTTGGTAGTGAGTGATTGTTTAATTCGTTGATTTTGCAGTACCGGGTTTTGAACCCTGGGCCTTCTGCACACTCTGATCTCCACCCAACCCCAGGCACTAACTTTACTTGTGCTCCTCCTCTCTTACCTTGTCATTTTCCTAGTTATAACCTCCTCATCATGGCTGCCTGTTTTCTACTTCTAAACTAAACCGTTTTCTCAAGACACAGCAATCGATCAATTTAACCTACTTCTCAAAGCTTATTTTCCAGTTCACATGTCCATGTTAGCTCCACAATCACTTCTGCCCTTTCCCTAATACATCTTAAATCACCTCTCTTGCCCACTCAGCTTCCCCAAACAGTACTACTTCCCACTCAATTCTTATCCAAAAGGAGTTATAAAGTGTCCTGTCTTAAAGTTGAGAACAAGAATTTAAGTAGGCCAGAGTGAGGGCTAGATGACTAACCCTAGCATATAAACTGCCAAGTGCATTGCACACCTGGAATGGAGTCAAGAACACCCAGGGAAGCCAACCGTAGTTGACACCCATTTCTCCTGGATCCACCTCGTGTGACCAGTTCTGCTGACCCAAATCCCGTGACACTTGTTAATTTCCAACGTTTCCCATTCCAATGATGCTCAGGCAAGCAGGAATCAAGAAAGAGTGATGCTGGAGAATAATTGAGCCCTAGCAATGCAAAAACATCCCCCAAATACAGTAGGTAAAGATGGAAAAAAATTAAAGGCAGTGCTCTCTCGCTTGACTGGACATCCAAGCTCAGTAAAAGACAGTCGAAACCCGCTAAGCATACATAATGTCACGAAGGACACAACTTGAACACTTTGTGGCTTGAACATTTATAGGGGTAACAAAATGCATTCATCATTTGGAACTAATTTTACAGTTCACTGGCGTTACACGGAAGCCCTCTGGACTGCTTCTCCTGCAATGAGAACGTTTCCAGAATGGCAGTTTCCACTAGGCTTCTGCAGAAAACTGTCTCCAGTGGAGATGGATGCGTTCCTAGCAGTGTGAAATTACAGTGTGGCCCATTGCCTAGGGGGAAGGGCCCCAGATCAAACCTCTGAAGGAGGTGTGTCTGTGTTTTCAGTTTGTGTTGGTTTTTTGTTTTTTCAACTTGAACCTGTCAAGATATACCAGCTGGGGCAAACTTCTCCCTCCTTGTGGTGTCAGATATTTGTAAGAGTTGTGTTTCTTTTTTGATACTGAATCACCCAGGGTTGAGGATGGCTGTTCCTATTTATGAAATGTGTTCTGCTGAGTTTAGGGATGCGTTTCTTTTTTCACCGTTTTCAAAAGAAACCGAATTGCTTTTTCTGGAGCATGGGTCTCAATCCCCGCTGCATTTCTCTTTGCATGTATGCTATTGTCGGTGAGGTTACAGAGCTCAAGAGAAAAGATTTCAATAGAAGTGGAAGTCATGTGCTGAGCAAAATGTGTGTGGTGGATTCTTTTTTTCACCCACAGAAAGCAGCCTCTAGTGTCTCCCACGTCTACGAGTGCATCTTCTGGGATCCCTTGGTACCATGCTTAGTTCAGTGGGTGGGCATCCTGTGACGCTACTGCTGCTGCTGCGTAATTCTGTCCTTGCCTCTGTCTCCCACCAGATGCAGCTGTCCCTTTGGACTGGAGCAGGATTGTTTATCAGTATTTTCATTGCCCAGAATAATGCTCAGTAAGTGGGAATGGGATGAGTCAGAGAGATAATTACCTGCTCTGAGATGTATAGGACTTGGAATGCCTGTTTATGTAGGGATTAAGTAAAAAATGAAACTGTAGTAAAGTGGAAAGATGTTGGAATAGAAACCAGTCCCTAAGGGGAGAGATAGTCTAAATAAATTCTTGGGGAAACCCTTGAGAAATTTGCCTTTCTTTCTCTTTTCCTGTTATCTCTGAAGCATGAAAGAGCCCATAGTAGCAAAGCTAACCAGGGAGCGACTTCCTTCTTAAAGACTGGGCTCAGGGTCCTGAATCTCGGCATGTACTTGGTGACCTTCCTGTGCTAACATTTTTTGAGGGAAAAAGTCAAACTGCCTTGAGAATTATAGTTAAAGGTAGAGACTGCCCCAGGAGCGGATGGATGAGAACTGAACAGGATAAAAGGATGAGGTGATTCATTTTCTTAGAGTATAACATATGGATTGAAATTTGTCTATAGACATTTATTTCTCTTTTTATGAAATAAAGCAGACTAAATACAAAGAGCTCCTATAATCATAAGCATATACTTCGGTGATGCTTACATGCTGGTACATCAGGGCTCCCCTCCAGTCCCAAAGAAAAAGGCTAGTTTGGGATATTCCCTAAGAGTACAGGATTTGAAGCAATCCAAAGAGCAGCTGACCACAGTTTTTTAGGGGTGTTGACTCTAGGGTCCGATGACCTAAATATGCTAATCACTTGCTCTGTGGCTTTGCAGAAGTTTGTGTGTTTGTTTGTTTCTGGTTTTTCTTTTGTTTTTCTCCCTTTTCCCTTACTTTTTCTTCTATTTTTTTGTGTCTATGCAGGAAGCACTCTGGGATGGGGGGCGGTGCAAGATGGGGGATGAGAGCAGAGACTAGAGATCAACCTCAAGTGTCATTGCATCATGACTTTCTTGTTTGGTTTTGTTTTCTTTTTAGTCAAAGACTCTCATTTACCTGGAGTATGCAAATTCAGCTACACTAGCTGGCCACTGAGCATCACGGATCCTCTTGTCTCTGCCTCCCCAGCAACAGGATGACAAATATACCAACATGCTTGGCTCTAGTTCTTTTTAACATGAGTTCTGAAGAGCAAACTCTGCTCCTCATACTTAGACAGAAAGAACATTACAGACTGAGCTATCTCCAACTGAAGTTTCCTCAGGCTTGGGAGATAGCACCGAAAGAAAAGCCTTGCCACATGAGTAATTGTGAGGACCAGAGTTCAGATACCCAGAACTCATATAAAAGGCAGTGTGAGGTGATGATTCCAACACTCAGGAAGCAGAGATGGGAATCGCTGGTACAAGCAAGCCAGGCAGACTAGCTCTAGAGTCAGCAAGAGACCTAGTCTCAATGCATAACATAATGAGTATCTGAGGAAGACACCTGACATCAATCTTGGAACTTTCCACTGACACCCATGTGACAGTACATACACATGCATACATATGCATTCACATACATGTGAACACACACATACACACACAATAGAGAAGTTTCTTAATCTATTAGAACTCAGCTAAAACAGAAGGGACCTGTCTCACGAGGTTTTGATGACTGATCAGTCAATACATTAGTTCTTACTGCAATAACTATGCTAATATTGTTGTAATTTATGTCCTATAGAGAGCTTTCAGTTCCTATGTGATAGCTTCCTAAGATGGTACTTGAAGCTGAAAAGTTTCTGGGTATTTGTGGTCCTGTGAGATTAACTTGGGGAGAGGAATTTTGTTTTCCATAATCTGTTCTTGTATGTTCAAAAGGCTATGAATTTGATCATATCCAATGTGATTAATCTAATGATGACTACCTCTCAGTAAAAGCTGACATGTTTATGTAAAACATTATATTTAAACAATAAAAGCAGCTAAGGAATAAAAAAACAATCAATAAAATGTTTAACTGATATGATCCTTTGATGGAAAAAAATGGCATATGGGTTTTCTTGCTTTTCTTTTGCATCTATATATCCCGCATTTTGTCAATAGAAAGTCCCGAAGGACAGAAAAATGAATTAATTTCAAATCATCTAGCTTACCTGGACAGTTGTTTGATTACTTTCTTCATTGACTGTGTTCTTTCCATTACCTAGTGTTTTAAGGCTGTTGTCATCAAAAGAAATGAATCTGCAGACCATGTGTCAGATATCAACATTCCTCAACAAGGAAACTGCCAACTTGAAAACAAAGGCTTTCTCAGAACATTGCTGTGAAGGTCCCCTGCCATGTTCACTGGCTTACCTGAATGGAAAATCACTGAAGTTCCTCATACAAAGTAGAAGCAGAAGCAGGTTGTGAGATTCTGTGTTGTATCTGGACACACTACACACACACACACACACACACACACACACACACACACACTTCCTGCTTTACAGGAAGAAACAGATGAAACACACAGAGAACAATTCAGATGGCAGATTTTAAGCTTTAAAACACCCTCGAGAACTTATAAGAAAACGTAAAGCCTATCAGATCTATGGCTGAAGATGTAGCTTAGTGGCAGAGAGTGCTTACTTAGTGTTTAACAGCCTTGGGTTTCCAGTACAGCCCAGAAGAAACGAGGAATTAAAATTAATCAAATCACTTCACAAAGCCATGGGTCAGGTAAGGAAGACTTCCCAAACAGCATTCTCCAAGATCCCATGATCTAGAATAAAGTTCACTCCCATAATCCTGTTACCCTCATATTTTGATCTATCTCACCAAAAGTTTCATCAGTAGCTAAATCAAAGTTCCTGCAATAGACCTTAGGAGACTTTGTATTTGAAAGCTCTCCAATGACCCTTGGGCTATGACCTCAAATGGGAAGGTCCTCCAGTGGTGATATGGTTTACTCGTGTTTATAAAATTATCCACATCATTTCACTGATATGAATTAATAAATTGTATGACTTGCAAAAAGTACAGCACACCTGGCTTATAACTCCATACCATTCATTGGGTTATCCTGGGTACATTTCTCCCATCAAACGTATGAATACATGTGTGCCAGTTTGAAAACTAGGGCTTCCTGAACACACTACTACAAATGTTCCCTGTTGTGCTCACTAGCTCAAAAGACTCACCAGAGTTCCCTATACAGACCAGAAGCAAGTTGTAGGATCTTTGTTAATCCTTGTTGTTTCTGGAAACACACACATGCCATGGGAAGTTATGGACAGGGGAGGAAAGTGGGTGGGAACTGGAAACAGGACAAAATCCAAGCTCAACAGAATCACCTTTGAGTAAAGATAGGTGTCAAAAGATGAGAGAAAGAAGAATCTCAGCATCAAAGTTAGCAATCTGCTGCATTCAAAGGGCAAGGCCGAATGGGCACCAAGACCAGCCGTACTGTCACACACTCCAGCCCAAGGCTGATAGAAATTTTAGAATTAAGGTGGAACCCATTTGCTCTATCTTTCTTGGTTATAGCTAACCAGACAATTATGAAGCCCATATTGTTCCCTTGAATAATATATTTACAAATGCAAACAAAAAAGAAAACCAATAAGAAAGACAGACATATTTTCCAAAAGTCTGTTCTTACCTTTGATGCACAAATCCTAATATTTTTTCTTCAATCATGTAACTATGAATTACTCTCTCTTATAATGAAGCCAAACTGAAAGATATCATGACCACTAATATTACCTTGTTATTTAGAACAAGGAATGTCATGTAGTCATGGGAAAAGGCAGACTAAGTAAGTGTAAATGAAACAAAATGCAGGCAACATCAGTGTGAGTGACAACTTAAACCAGTGGTTCGCTGCATGTGGGTCATGACCCCTCTGGGGGTTGAATATCAGATACCCTGTATATCAGTTCTTTACATTATGATTCAGAAAAGTAGCAAAATTGCAGTTGTGAAGTAACAACAAGGTAATTTTATGATTGGGAGTCACCACCACATGAAGAACCATATTAAAAGATCACAGCATTAGAAAAGTTAAAAGCCACCGAATTAAACAGTTCAAAATTCAAAGAGATGCACACCCAAGTGGGGCAACACATTTGTGTAAAACCGAGAGAAAGAGCACAGATTTTCTCGGATCTCTACTAAAACCCAGTGGAAGGGGGCTGGGAAGATGGCTCAGTCAATAAGCTACTTGCATTACGAGGTCAAGAACCTGAATTCCATTACCTTCACCCATGTAAGGTAAAAGGAAACAAAACCAGGTACACTTACAATCCCAGCACTAGAAGGAACACTTAGACATGTGAATCCCTAGGGTTTACTGGTCAACCAGACTTGTCTACCCAGGCTATCTACAGGCCAGTGACTCAAAAAAAAAAAAAAAAAGGACAGCTCCTGAAGAATCACACCATACACAATGTGCATACACATTCTCAGACACACAAACATATGCACACACAAAACAATTAAGCAAATAGCAATCAAACACAGTGAGACACAGGGTTCTACGGGTATATAGAAACTCTATAGACCTGGATTTTGGTCCCAAGTTCACCATAACTAGCTGTTCTGGATGTTCGCTGCTATTAACTGTCCTCATTATTAACTTGCTCATATCACATAACAGTTCGCTGCCTTGTAGAGAAAGAAGCCTGGAAGATAATAAAATAAAAGAATTCACATGCACTGGGAGATTTAGTAATGAATCCTAGGGAACTGAAACCCTCTGTAGAGGGTTAGCTACATGAAACAATGCTTGCCAGATCCCAATGAATGTGGGTGCTATCACTTGGTGGAGAACTTCCCACTATGATCTATGATCTCTACATGTGTACAGCAAGGCAGAAATAGCCTTCCCCACAAATCTCACATTGAAAAAGGGCAGTCAGGCTATTGTGTGGCTTTCCAGCCTCATGGCTGTGAAGCCTTTTTATTCTTCCTCTACTTTGGCTTAACTACCGCTAAGATCAAAACAGAAAGAAAAAAAAAACAGCATCAATTATATTAGCACATTATTTCATTCATTTGTTTATTCACAGGTCCGTTCTACTTCAACGTGGAATGTCAGAATACGTTCTCAATCAGGGATCTCCCTTTAATTTCCAACAATAGAATTAAAGAATTTTCCCCTTCATCAAAGGCATTTCTGACAAGCCGATAGACTGGGGGGCACCGTGAAGCCTTGCCAAGACCAGTAGTGAGTGCCATGGTTTCAAAATGGTTTGACTGTGTTTTTGACAGTTTCAACTGCTAGAACACAGTGAGCCCCAGAATGGTGATGTTGAACAGTATTGGGATCTTTAAGAGGTTGGGTCTAGTAGAAGGTAACTAGGTTATCGGGCATGATGCCCTTGGAAAGGATTAGTAAAGTTTTTGTGCAACCCCAATATGTTCCTGCATTCTTCAATATCAGACTTCCTACAAAGAGCAAACTGGTCATTGAATCTCTCTGATTTCTGAGCCTTGCCTTGGGACCCCTTCCTTGTACTGCTGTTTGTCCTTCTGTTTTCTTTCAAGTTATTACCAGAAAACCAGTATGACTTTGTTTAAGCCCACTAAAACTGAAAGCCAAACAACTCTTTAAAAACACCCAATTTCATGTATTTTTGTTATGGCAACAGAAACTGGCCTGAGAGTAGATGAAAGCCTGACTCTTGAGGTAAAGTGATTCATTTTTGGTAAGAGTAACTGGGGGAGAATGAATCTTAAAATGAATGGCCGAAAGTGCCTTCTCTTTTTCCTAGGAAGGACAGTCTGGTTCCCAGCAACTCTAGTTATCCCTTCCAAGCCTTGTTCCAGAAAGAACCCATAATGTCTTTCGGGCTTGGCATCCTCATTAGGACCACCTGTCCATAGAAGCCTCTCCCGTTTTACCATCTACTTTCTCGGCACTTTGTTTTGACATTCTATTGTGGTTTGAGACCCTAGAAACTCCTCACTCTTGGCAATTCTCCTGCCTTAGCCTCCCAAGTGCTGGAATTACAGCTATGGGGCACCTGTCTGGTCTTCTTACCTTTTAAATACTTTCTTGGTCCTCTCCTTTCTGTTACATTGTAATGATACTTGTGGCGTTTGCATTTTCTTCTCTTCTGTAATTGAAACTCGGAAGTCATAGAGAATTATTAAAACACATTCTCTATTAGCTTTACCAGGAATCCATTGACAAACATTTCGTCCTCATTACTGTGTGGGGTAAAAATAATGTCATTCATTAAAACTAATACATACAGTGACCAATTTTGGTATGAACCAATACACACAGACAGACAGACAGACAGACAGACAGACTACATGTTACCACTCAGTCCTTCTTCACCATGGAAACTTGAACAAATTGACATATTCCTTGAGGTAACTGGTCTCCAACATGGCTTATGCCATGACTTTGGCCCAACAGCCCAGTCAAAATAGCATTCTTGTAGGAAAGTTGAAAGAGCCTCCCAAAGCCAAACCAGAAAATACACAAAATGGAAGCTTCGAATGGGACTTCTGTGTTTCCCTGCCATGGGACTCCATAACCCAATTCATCTCAATAACCTCTTTTATGTCTCTGTAGTTTCTTGCCACATCCTGTATTGCTTGACACTGGAAACTTGACTGATAGGCAGTGAAGAAAGGATAGACACACATGAGGAAAATCTGGGTCAGGTAGGTCGTGCTTGATCTGATGGAATAACACTGACTAGAAACCAACTTGGAACCTTAGCATCTTCATTACATACAGCACTAGAAGGCAGATAGCTAGTATCAGTAGAAGGTCTCTGTAGGGGAGCAGTCTTAAGTCATCATCATCCTGCAGGAGGAAGCTGCAGTGTTTAGTTTTTGGACACACTGATCAATCCTTTGTAAACACCTGTAGTTGAACCAGAAGAAGGCTTTGCCCACCAGGCCCCTACGCCTCCCCTGGAGGGAGGCTTTGCTGGTTCCCAAGGGTCTGAGACACTGGTCCTTGTCAAGAATACATTCCCACTCAGGATTTCTTCTGCTCCTCGCACGTTCTGTACTTAGTCATTGCAAAGTTGAGGTGGTCGTAGACTCCTTTATTGATTGGTTGTCTGGTGAGGTGATAATTTGAAAGAGGAGGTGCCTAGCAGTAGAAGTCATTATTGTAAAATAACTGAAAATTCATCTTTAAGATAAATACTGTCCTTAAGGCAAGTTAATTAGTCATATATCAAAGCCTAAAGCCACATATGCCTTACATTGGTGCTAGCTGGGCAGTTCGCACAGAAGTTAAAGGATTTCTAAATGCATCCCTCACTCCTAAGAGTCAAGCCAATTATATCTATCACATGTCATATGTTCTTTTTCAATCTTCAATATAAATTATAAGAAAGGTGTGGTAAGATCAAAGAAAGTAGAAAATGGGATTCTGTTAGCTATTGCAGAGAGCTAAACACTGTAGATACATCTCTTACAGTAACTACGTTGTGTCTCCTCAACCAGCAATATATGCGAGTAATTGCTATCACTTACTGCTGATGTTTGGCGTTAGGACGATCTTTTACTTTCTCTTCTACAATTTAAATGCCTTTATTTGTCTTTAATGGAGAAAATGGGCCTTTGTCCAGAATTCTCTTACACAACCTGTACTAAGTTCAACACTCTTACCCAACCTGTACTGAGTTCAACACAATTAAGCCACTTGTCAGTGGCCTTTTCTTCTGGCTCCCATTCACTGCACTTCTGTTCAGTAGTGCATTTCTCAAGTCTTGAATCCCTGATGCCTCATCCTTGTAACATCCACTCTGCAGCTTACTTTTAGTCTTCAAAATCCAAAGTACGATTGTTTCAGGAGAGAGAAGTTAGAACCTTGGCTTTGATATACCACAATTCTATGAACTAATTCATTAAGTCACACAGAAAGCTGACAAGAAAAAAATAACTGGGTCTTTGATTCCTTACTGAGACACTATGTAGGCCCACAATGTGTGATGGTCTTAATAAAAAGGTACTAATATGTACCGTAGTTGCTAATGTCCATACTATTTAAAGCATTTAGGGAACACAGAATTTTGCTTTAAAGTCCATGTGTACTTCTAAAGCTTAAATATGTACCCTCTTTAAGTATGTACCCCTAAGAAATGCATAAATCATTAGAAAAGAAATGGGAAATAATTAACGGAAGGCAGAAGTGTTATCACGTGGATTTGGCCAAATGATGAATGAAAGATTCAGAGAAGGACCAAAATAGAGACAGAAATGGGAGAAGGGGATAAGGAGGTCACACCATGACTCAGACATCACTGAACACACTGTGACTGCATAGGCTAAGGTGAGGAGGAGCCAACACCCAGAACTAGACGTGTCAGCTGGGATGGAGCAAAACATAGCAAAGCAGAGCCTGCATATGGGGCTGAAATAAAGGCTGGTCCAACAGGCTGAACGTGAACCATAGAGAGAATTGGAAACAAGAGATGGAAATCAGGTCTGCCATTCTTACAGGAGTACAAGCTGCAGGGCAGGGGGAGCGGAGCGGGAGCAGCGTATTAACAGATTGACCAAGGGAAAGCAGGGTAAGCTCGTAGGACAGCAGAAGGAAGTCTGATGGTGTAGAAAAGATGGTGTAGAAAAGTGAGAATAGCAAACCACTAGAACTTCAACCCAGTGCCAAAGGCCCAGAGGTCCCCAGGCACATGGTTAACCAATCACTGTAGCATTGAACATGTTTTATAAGACATAATTGGCTCATGTAAGTCGTGTAGTCTAACCCAGTCTTCATAACAGCACCATTAAGTAGGTACTACTCTTGCCATTTCAGTCTATAAAGTCAGAATTAGAGAGGCTGAGAGACAAGCCAGAGGGTCAATCTACAACAAGTGACAGAGCAGGCTCTGACCCCAGTCTTCTGGTTTCCAAGTCAACCTCTTGGCCACTAGGCTGGCTTAGCCAGCTGGGACTTGAGTACTGCTTGGATACTTGTGGAGAATTTTCAAAAGAAATCTTTTCCTAGGAGTTGATGCCTGCTCTAAACCTAGCTGTCTTCTCAGCAGGACACAATTGGGTGGATTTCCCTTTGTAAGCCACACTGAAAGGTACCTCACCACTCAGAAATTGTGTTTTGTTTCCAAGAGTCCAGGCATCTGTAGGAATTGTAGTTACACAAGAAAAGGACAGTTGAAACCATGTCATCTTGTTTAAATATTTCCTCTATGAATGAGATATTTTGTCTAAATAAGAATAAAACCAGAAAGAAGAGTGAAGGTAACAATGAGTGTATTAAAAGGCCACTTTCCCCTGCCAAGAGAAAACAAAAAGGATAGAAAAAAGCTAAGTAAATCCAAGAAAAGGAAACAGGCCTAAGAGCAAAGGTACATGTAACAAAGCCTAGCCTTAGCCACTGGAGAACCTTCTTCATGCAGAGGAGAGAGGAAGTGCCCAAACCAGCATGTTAGAGAAAGCAAACACTTGCTAGCTGAAAGAAAAGGAGAGGAGGAGGAGGAGGAAGTAGAGGAAGAGGGAGGAGGAGGGAGAGAGGAAGGAGGAGGACAAGAAGGAGGAGGAGGAGGAGGGGGAGGGGGAGGAAGTGGACAAGGAAGAAGTTTGACTGTGTTTTAACTTAGCCATGACAATCTTCTATTGACATCAAGGAAAACTGAGCAAGTAATGGGTGCTGGACTGGTTGCCATTGGTCAGCTCCTCTACACCGATCATTTCCTACAGGTAAACCCTGGCTTGGACTCAAGCATCTTAATACAGACTTTAGTGTCACCACATCTGGGGGGAACTATCTAGCTAAACCGTATGTGCATGCTGACTTCCTCCTCCTCTTCCTCCTCCTCCTTCCCTTCTTCTTTCCATGCTCTGCCATTTCTACCTTTCCTTCCTTCCTTCTTCCCTCCTCCCTTCCATCATTCTAACCTATATCTCCCCCTCACTTCCTGCATCCCTCTCTCCTTCCCTCCGTTCCTTTCTTTCCTTCTTTCCTCTGTGGTGGAAGGTTTGCTTTCTATGGAAATTTGAGGTTCAGATCTATAGAATGACTTAAGATTCTCAACTATTCACCTTTTTATAAGTTATTTTTCTTGTTAGAAATGTGCCAATGACTCAAACTTAACTATTTTGTTGCCCAGGGATTTGAAATTCTAATTGAACTTTTCTGTTAGTGAAATTTATTCTTTGAAAATTCCACTCACGCACTTTACAAACTGACCATTCTTGCCCCCACCCTCTCTCTTCCCCTACCACGTTTCTCTACGAGCTCTCTTACTGAAAATCTCTTTCTCACATCCATGTCTATCAATTTTTATTTGTGGCCCACAAAATCTAACTAGGGCCATCTGTACAGGTCATGGGTTTCGAACTATCTATTGAAACCCTGTGGACACAGCCATAGATCCATAACTGAAGACAATGACTCTCCCTTTCTAGAACCTATGAATAGCCAAAGACTCAGCAGAGAGCCTCTAACAAACCCATGAATGGCTATTGATAGGTCCAGTCTTCTGTGGGCCCAGTAAAGTTCACTGTAGTTGTGACTTTGTTATTTCAGTAGTTCTAAAGACTATAAAGAATGTATCTTGCAGCCTTTCATTCTATGTCCCAATAAGCAAAAGATTTCTGACTCTTCTTCCACACTTTTTCCAGAGCCTTAGTTGGTGTGTGTAAGTGATGTTTAGGATTCAGTCCTCAGCTGTCCCTTATTCTCAGCATCTTAGGCAGCCATGAGTCTGTATTCATGGTCATTCATCTCAAAGAAAGGCTTCTCTAATTGTGACTGAGAATGGCTTTTGTCTATGGCATCTAGCATAGATATTTAGAAGGAAGTTTGATTCTATGTCTTACCGACTTTTTAAAATTATGAGACATTAATTCAGGCCATTTTTGAGGATCACAGCCATCCTCCAACCAGTAATCTCACAGTGATAATCAACATCAATCTTCGAGGCAAATAAGTGATCTTAGTAGTCTACAGGAGTCTATGTGGAAGTAAAAGAAGTTAATATCAAAGTTGGAGGTGAGGATGGATGTGTAAAGAGTTAAAGGGAGGAATATGAGAGGTATATATGATCAAAATTCATTGTATAAAATTCTCAGAGAATTGATAAAAATGTTTTTAAAAGTATTTACATGATATTGTTCAAAGAATTATTAATTGGCTCCATTATCATTTAGAAGTATGGAATATGAGAATCATAGATCACAAAAAATTTTATTATTATTGTGCACAAGGATCCACCCCACCCAGGCTACAGAATTTTTTCTTGTTATAGAACAGGTAAAAAGGCATGGTCCTTCCCTCTCAAGCTTTCCTGTGACTAACTCACATCACTGTCTCGTCCCAGTTGAGAACTCCACACACACCATGAGTGCAATGTTCAGAATTCTCAAAGAATTAACAAAGGTACTATATTTTTAAAATTATATTTGTCCAAAATCTTGCCCTGGCTATCCCAGACACACCTCCTTGGATGCAGAATGTCTCCCCAGCTACAGCCTGAGCTACTCCTAGTAGCTAACTATCTTGTTGGGAAAAAAGTATCAATTGTCACAAATCTATGTTTGGCACGCAGATAGCAAGCTGGATCTGTGATTCACTGCAGATCTTTAATGTACTTTCTCCTGGTTAAAGGTACTCTCAGCCTCTGTTCCCTCCTTCCCATACATCATTATTTAATCAGTTCACCACATCCGTCCTCACAGGTCGCTCCTCAGTGTCAATCAGATGGTCTTACTCCTCTCCAGGATGAGGTGTCTGATGATCTCTGTTGCTACAAACCTTCCCGTCTCCCCCATAAGTCCTTCTTCTTACTTTAGCATCTTTTTCATTTTAACAGTTCACAATTTAAGTAAGGTTGTTGCATGATCACAATTGTGTGGTAATCTATTACAAGCATGGGCAACCAATGAAAAATTATTCCCTTTCTCTCAGCAGCCATTAACTGCCAGTAGCTCTACAAGTAGGGATAAAGGATCCATGAGCTTCTTCTCCATCTATGTTTGGATTTTGACTAGCTTCATCTTGTGCAGGTCTTGTGCAGATGCTGGTGAGTTCATGAATATGATAGGCATACTATGTCCAGAAGACAACATTTCAAAGCTCTGCCACCCATCACTGGCTCTTATATTCCCCCCAGCCTCATTACATCTTCACATGCTATGAAAGCTAGCTACTCTACTGTGCTGAAGAGTTTTATATCAACTTTATACAAGCTAAAGTCATGTGACAGGGGAGAATCTCAATTGAAAAAAAAAATGTCTCCTCAAGATCAGGCTATAGACAAGCCTATAGAGCATTTTTTTTTTAATTGTTGATTGATTTGGGAGGGTCCATCCCACTGTGAGTGGTGCCACCCCTGGGCTAGTGGTCCTGCGTTCTAAAAGAAAGCGGGCTGAGAAAGCTCGTTCTGAGTCATCTAATCATTTATTAACAACAATAAAAAGGGTAATGATAATATGGTTGTGATGTGTATCATGCATGACAAAGTACTCCTAATTTCCAAGATTTCCCTTTTTATTTTCTTTTTCCATTTTCCAGACAGAACTTTACTTTTATGCCCATAAAGTGGCCTTGAACTCATTGCAATCTTCCTACTTAACAAGAGGATTACAGAGATTATAGGCAAGCATCACCACTCCCATCATTACCTGGTTCTTCAACAGCTGATTTATTGATGTTAGTCCAAGCTACTGAGTTCTTCCTAAGTTGCCAAGTATATCGTGTATAAAACACAAGGTCCATTGCTTCTCGGCTTTTTGGCTAAGATCAAGTGTAAAACACAAGGACGGGGGCTGGGAGTTGTGGAAGAAAGTGTTCTTAAATGGAAATTGTAATCACATTATTTCCAATACATAGCATTGGCAAGATATCACTGGGATGCTGCTTAAATCTCTTCTACTATTTCTTCGGAGGGCAGAAGTTATATCACCTGCAAGCTTAGAGTCACCCCATGATGGATGCCTGCATCTGCCATGCAGCGCTACCCCATGCTAAAGAGGAATGAAATATCACCAGTATGCAGAGCAAGGACTGCTGTGCTAAGAGAACTGAGATAGCCTGCCTTCCACATGCTGGAAATGCCTGCAGCCACAGGAGAATGGAAGATGCTTAATAGGTCAAAGAAAATCATGTTTCTAGGGTCACTCTTGGTTTTGAAAGCTGAATATATCCTAATTGTATCCAGATAACCCATATGAGTTGGCCACCTCTCTCTTGCTGTGAAAATACGGGTGTTACCATCCTAGGAGGGCACCAGCATTAGGAGGGTACTCTCTGAAGCCCAGCTTCTGAGAATAAGGTCTTGAAGTATCCATTTGCAGGCCGATGACCCTAGCATTCCCTCCTACTGTCCAGCAAGCTCCATGTGGAGTATGGAATTGAATAAACAAGATATGATTCAGGAGACAGCAGGTCTTCGTTATTCATATCATTCCTGGACATGAACAAGAATCATTTCTGGAGTAAGCACTTAGAATGTCCCCCTGAAAAATTAACAAGCCTGGAAGCAGAGATCATATGTTCTGATACCAGAGGCAATATGGCACATGGGTGTGGTCCAGTGGATAGGCAAGCCCTTCAGGGTATGACAATGCCACCATCTCACTTTTTAGGCACTGTTTTGTAGATTTCAAGCAAAATTAAGTAGCAATCAATATTCAACAAGTATCAACCATTATTTTCTTCTCTACAACTCCCCCACCTTGTGTGTGTGTGTGTGTGTGTGTGTGTGTGTGTGTTTCCTTGAAACATGGTCTCATTGAACCCAAAACTCAGAATAGTTCTAAATTCACTAGAAATGACTACGAAACAGTAACGGTAACCATAATAATAAATTCTTGAAAAGTAGGAGCCTAACAGTGAAATGTACTAAAAGTTATTTTTTGACAATGATTATTAACATTCTATACTAGGAAATTGAATAAAGCAATTTACTTAACAAAATGGACAGATATCCTTACCTTCTAAAACCTGCCATTAAAAGGATACTATCCAACAAGGAGTACACTTAGGAAGCTGAAGCAGGAAGATTGAGTTGGAGGCCAGCTGGGGCTCCATAACTAGGGGGAGGAAGACAGAGAGGAGGGAGTGGAGGAGAAGGGGAGAGGAGGGAAAAGGGAGGGAGGAAGAGGAATCCTGATGGACAGCAGTGCTTCTGGATATAGCAAATGAAGTCCTTCAAAAGCAAGCCTGGGCTTTCAGCACTAGAGGAACACATTTCCTTTCTTATTTTTAAAAAAAAAAAAAAAAAAGGCTCACAGTATTTATTTGTATCTTAGACCAGGAAAATGAGTAATAGGGACTTGCCCGTGAAATTCTTTCCTGGCTACCCAACAGATCGTATTTCCCATTTGGGAAAAAGATTGAAAGTAGTAACGGAGCCATGGGGTCAGATTTTGCATTGTCTAACAAACTGCTGTGACTTAGTGTTGATTGCTGTCCAATTCCTCGTCTGAAAATGTCTCCAATGGGCTCAAACATGTGTGTAGTCATGTCTGGCTTAGGAATGGGTCCTTTTTTGGTACTCTATCAGGATTCCTTTCCAGATTCCTTTCCACATTGGACTTCCTCAAATGCACACTTATGTTAAGACCACGAAATGTCTGAAAAGCTCTCCCTGGCAATGAAAGTGGCATTCTTAGCCATGGCTGCTTTTTTGTAGCTCAGGATCCCTTCCCCACTCGTTGTCTATAACAACGATGAGTGACTTCTCAGACCCTGTGACCATGAAGGATTGATGGCTTTGGAGATGTGGATTGTCTGTGCATGCATTATAACCCAGAAGCAGTCTGGTCCCCTCCCCCATGTCAGACCAAGCAGAATAGAAGCCAAGGATGATCTGGTTTGAGACTATGATTCTCAAGAAGTCTGGGAAATTACTAGTTTCTGAAGAGATGATTCCCATCAGCATAAAATGATAACCATATCTCTGATTTCTATTCTCTAAATAACTCCAAACAGGATGAAAAGTCATCAGAAGCTGTTGGTAAAAGGAGTTGGGATCTGGTCATAGTCAGCATAGGAAGACAAGGAGGATCTTTTTAAGAGGTGACAAAGAAGGCCTGAGTGGAGTGACAAGGAATAAGAAAGAGGTGGCTCTAAAGGAAAAGGTAGTAATGAGCTTTGCCACACTTACCTACCTCAGGAACTACATAGCCACTGGCTTGGCACATTCCCTGAAAGTCTTGCATTCATCAAAATGCAATTATTCACATCTAGATTTTTTTGTTGCCTTCAAAATCCACTGTCTCTTGAGACTAGTATGGGCTCTCTACAAGTCATTAGAGGCTTGTGAAATTGGGAGGAAATGGCATTTAGGGAGCATGTGACAAAACACAAACAAAATTCCTCTCCTTGATTCTGGGCCTGCTGGGTTCCACTTCTAAAGTCACTTAGCCTTGGGGTTCAGGACAAAATTTCTGCTAGTAGGAAGATCACAACTTCATAAATGTGAAGACCTAAGGAAAATCCACGGATTGATTACTCACATGCAGGTGACACTGCCACAGAGTCTGAGCGCATTTTTCTTTCTGCTTCCTTGATTTCCCCCACCTCTATGCACCTTGGATTCATTCATTCAACACATCATGTTCCCGGGCAGGCCTGGCTCACACACATACATTCATTTGAAATGCCAGGAGACTTCAAAGCCCAGAGACCAAGAATCTGATCTGTTCCAAACTTATCTACGTTTCTCTAAGGAGAGGGTTCCTCCTTGGTAGTAATGAATTTGCAAACATTAGGAGCATACTATGTCAGGCAGGTGTCTGAAAGGAACCCGGGGGAAGGCAGAGGATTAACCACCAACGGAAATTCAGTTTCAACAGCCTTCATTAACCCTGCGAGTGATTGTAACCACTCCCTTTGAATTAAGAAAAAGAATGAAGCTTAACCCCCACCTCCCCCTACCACTGAACTGATATTCGGAAGGAAAACTGTTAGGGCACCTGCATATATGTCTCATGTGGCTTTTGTTACCAACCTCTGTCCTCAATGTAATCATATTTCTTTTCATTTTTCTTCCTGCCAGAGTTCAAGAGATTTCTTTTGCTCAAAATGCTTCCTTGCTCTGTCTGTAAGAGCCAACACTGGATCTTCCCTGATCAGACACAAGCTACTATTTTCTTACCAGTCTAGAATGAAGACTGTAGACATTTGGTGAAGCTAAACTAATTGGATGTCATGAAGAGATTGCAGGCTTAGGGCTTGGGAGATGCAATGCAGTGACCTAACCATTTAACTTCTTTGCAATCCATTCTGTTTCGTCAATATTTATGGACAATATTATGTGTGCTTGACATTATGGTAGCTCTAGTGGTAGGGAAGCAAATGAGTCACTGCCATCTTCAGACAGCTTAAGACTCTTGCTAACCCAAGTGAGCCTGGTTCTATGGAAGTACAATGTCCTAGAAGCAGCAATCTAATGACATGATGATCCATGGTGAGTTTTAGAAAATATTTCCCCCCTTCTCCCCCTTCCTTCCTTCCCTCCTTCTTTCCTTCCTTTTTTCTTTCCTACTTTCCTTTTTTCTTACATTCCTTTTTCCTTCTCCCCTTTCTCTTCCTGTTGAAGTGGGGTCTCTCTGTGTTGCTCAAGTTGGCCTTAAATGCTTTAGCTCCAGTTATCCTTCCAATCTCAGGTTTCCAAGTAGGAAGAAGTACATATGTGTACTGCTATGACCATCTTTCAGGGAATGTTTTTAAAAGAAAGAAAGAAAGAAAGAAAGAAAGAAACAAAGAAAGAAAGAAAGAAAGAAACCTATGGTACCTAGTATGGAGATGCAGCTCAGTGATAGAGCTCTCTCCTGGTATGGTTGAGAGTCTTGGCTTGATGTACATTACTGAAAACAAACCACTAAATATAATTTAAGTAACCCAGCGCAGCCTGCTTGGTCCTATGTGAAATAAAGAACCTGAAATAAGTCTCATGTCTCTCCCAGCTTTTTTTACAGCTCTGAAAATTCAGTAACTTCCTAGATAGTACAGTAAATCATGAAGATCAGGAACATTTCACAACAGAAAGACTGGTGATCAGGAGAATGTGGTAATTTCACAAACTAACCCCTGCCCACAATCCAGAATCCAGGTTCTCTCTGCAGAAATTCATGTCAATCTTTCAACAAGTGAACAATGAGCCAACTTTAAAAGCCTTGTGACAATGGAGCATGATGGTGTTCACCTGCAATCCCAGCACTAGGAAGGCTGAGGCAGGAGGATTTGAAAATCCAAATCATCCTTGACTACATAGTAAGATACTATCTCAAACCTGGTAGTCCTCTACCAGACTGGATGCTAACAGAAAAGTGATAATACTCTGTTTGCTATTAAGGAATCTCCAGTGTGGAAGAGGAAATTGCGGTACAGCAGAGGCAGAATTGGGCCACATTAAATGCAAACCAATGCATGGGACAGAGTACAAAAGGGGGTACAAAGCTGAGGTTACTGGTGCCGGGATGTAAGGGGGAGGGGCAAGTGTTTTAGGCCATCCCTAGCTACATAGTGGGTG
>JADRCH010000232.1:943347-974390 GCA_019843965.1 Rhynchomys soricoides | reverse complement strand
GCCATCCCTAGCTACATAGTGGGTGTGAGGTCAGCCTAGGCTACAGGAAACTCCTCGGAGGAGCAGGAGGATAAAGAAGAGGGATGGGGGAAAGCAGTGAGTTAACTAGGGAAAGGAAAACATCTGTCTTCTGGAGCCACTGAAACAGGCTTGATAACATATCTAGTTGGAGATTATCAGAGGGCAGAGAGATAAGAAGAAGGAACATTCTATGTAAAGCAAACATCTTGAACAAGAACGGGAAAGCCAAAGCATTTTAGGAGATCATAAACAAATCAGTAGCCAGCTTCAAAAAGTAATAATAATTATTGGCAGTAGTACCTTAAGCATTAGTCACCACATGGCCTCCTCCATGCCCCTTCTATTCTTCTATGGCTACTGAGATGTGAACCATACCTGTATTTCAGCTTAGAAAGCTAAGGTTTAACACACTCAGCTCATACTTTAGCCAGGTATTTCTAATTCCAGAGTCTATCCTCCTAACCTCCATGTAATCTTACTTGATATTCTGTTGGGAAATATGCACCTAACACAAGATATAATGTGAGAAGCTTTGTTTGAAGAAAAAGTTTGACTCTCACACAGAAGTACAGAAAGTGACTTTGAGTAGGGAAAGGTAGGAGATAGGGGGATCTTTGACCTGAATGCTTTGGTAATGACACAGATGCCAGAATAATACATGGTTTTGCCTGCTTTGTGGTGCATACTTTTAATTCCGGCATTTACGAGACAGAAACAGGAGAATCTCTGTGATTTCAAGGAAAGTCTTATCTGTATAGTAAGTTCCCAGACAACCACAGTTACATAAAGAGACAATGTCTCCAAGGGGGAGGAAGAGGAGGAGGAGGAGGAGGAAGAGGAAGAGGAAAAAGAGGAGGAAGTGGAGCAGGAAAAGGGAGGAGGAAGAAAGGGAGGAGGAGGAAGTAGAAGAAGAGGAAGAGGAAGAGGAAGAAGAGGAAGATAGGAAAGAAAAAAGAAAAAACGATCTTCTGATGAAAGGTAAGAAAAACCACTGGGGAGATCTCCAACACTTACATAAAGATCAGGACATAATGCCAAGCCCTATAACCCAGCAGTGGGAGGTGGAGATGGGAGGCTTCTCATGGCTCACAGCCAACCTGTCTAGCCAACAGGTGAGAGCTGAGTTTGATAGCAAACCATGTCTTAAAAATTCAAGTAGAGAGCAATAGATGAAAACACCCAGTGTCTACTTTTGATCGCATGTGCATATAAGGGTGTACATAGTCAGACACTCAAATTCACTATACATGAGAGAGGGTGGTGGAAGGAAGAGAGGGAGAGGGAGAGCTCAAAGCATGGAGGCAGAATCATTGGGGCTGGCTAGCAGCTCCCCATGGTGGGAGAAGGGAGAGTAAGGAGATTCAAGGGCTTGTGTTCAGTAGCTAGAGAGGAGCCATTGCTAGGCCACTGTCATATGCTTCCATCCAGCCCTTCAGATTTATAAACAAAGTATTCTGACTATTTTTTTCCTCTAAAGTATGACTCTTATCATTGCATAGGTTTTCTGGTCTTGTGCATTGAATAATAATCAACTGTAACTCTTGTCAATGCCCAAGTAATGCACTGCAAGGTTTATTATGGGAGATGTGAACAGGCAACATTTTCTTCTACAGAATCTCTGTCCTCATCTCGTGACTCTAGGAAACACTGTGTATAAATGAAGCTCAGTAAGATGTTCTAATAAGCAAAGTAAGCTTAACTGCACTTTCAATCTGTCCTAGCAGGAGACATCTGCCCCTACCTTCCTTTTGAAACAGAATTCCAGGGTCACAAGTTAAGTGTGTAATAGGATAATTGTCAGAACTGAACTGAAAGGCAGGTGTTACCACTAATGGAAATAATAGCACTCAGGAGGCTGAGGCAGGAAGATGGCAAGTTCAATGTAGCCTAGGCTATATGGTGAGACACTACCTAAAATAAAATAAATGAAAATATTAACTAATGTGGAAATTGTAAGACACAGATTCACAGAATGCAGCTAGACCTGCCTGCCTACTGATATTTGATGTGGCACCAAGATGGAAGCTCAGTATCAAAGTGAGGGAACGAAAGAGTTCTGTCCTCCAGATCGAGTGACTTTAGTTATTCAAATTTTCATGGGGGAATTTGTACAGACACCAGCCTCATTAACCTTGTATACCAATGTGATTAATGTTACATTTTCCAGAACTTTTGGCCTTGCATATAAAACTCAACATTGAACACCTGAATTAAAAAAAAAAAAAGTCCCACTGGCAAAGCTTGGTCCTAACAGTGGAAGACTCCTAGTGTTGATGCCAATATCCCCAGGGCTCAATACCATTCTGTCTTTGCAATAACTCCCAAGTTAAACAAATTGCCAAAGAGTTATAAGCTTCTTATTAGTTGGATGAAGTCCTCTGATTGCTCTGCCGGCTTTCTTTTGCTGCACACATGTTGGTGAGTTCCATGGATAATTCATGTGCCTGCAAGTTCCCTCCGCCACTGAAGGAACTCTGGCATTTCTGCTTCTGTGATCTATGATCTATGATCTCCACTCCCTCTCGCCTTCACTTTGAACTGAGCTGCCGTGTTAGGCAACCTCACTACCTACCACCTAACAAGCTGAGACGTGAGTCTTCACTATATTACGACACATGAATTTTATCCCAGGCTAACCTGTAGCACCAGTATTCAAAGCACAGTCGGATGATCGCAGCGACCCAGATGGAGTAGCCAGTACCAAGTGCACAGTGTCAGTGGAGGATGGATGGTGACAACTAGGGATCATGGATGTTTAAACAAGAATTACTGAAAAGAATCAGACTTAGGTGGTAGCACTGACTCCCCAGAAACTAAATGAAAGTGGAGTCCATTTCAAACCAGGAAAGACCAATCTGATCCTTTAGGATGTGAATGTACCGTAGATATTATATTGACCATTTCATATGGCTCCAACTCGTACATTAATACCTAACTAGATCTCATTTGCGTTTGTGTAGAAGGCTGAGTGCCCTATCAACTTCTATTTTCTCATGGATCACTTTATAAGGTGTGTGTGGTGAGTTCATTATAAGAAAATGATTCACCAAACTCTTTTCCCTGATAAAAGCTCCTTGAAAGGGAATTATGAAACGAGCCTTCTGTTTTGGCCTTCTCTGGGAAGCATCTATACACTGGCTCTTCTCTTCTCTAAGTCAAGGTTTATACAGAGACCGAATGGCTAGTGTTCATATGCTATTTCTAGTGATTTAATCCTCCTACCTGAGATTAGAAGAAACAATCTTATTATTAACGGCAGTCGAAGGTTTATGGAGAAAACCTGAGTCTGCCGGATATCCATAATTCCATTTTTCCTTCTTAGCAGTTATCTTCTTTAATCTATAGATTTCCCTCGACAAATAAATAAGGTCATCTGAGAGTGGGCAGAGGAGTAGAAGGAAGGAAGGGGAGAAAAGGGAGGGACCATGCACTTCCACAAGATGCATTGAAAGCAATTGACTCTGCCACTCGGTTTCTAACTGAGCCACAACAAACTCAAAGTTGGGCATTGCTCAGGGCCCAAATTGGACCCAGGGCTTTCTGCCTTTGTATCAAAGATCTCTCTGATTTGGAATCAAAGGATAGTTCCCCAGCTGCCCCTGTGATCTTGCTCTATTTCCACCACTTCAAGAAGAAAAAAAATAAGTGAGTATTCATCCAAGAATCTATGGGTAGCAAGGAAGACTTTCACGGCTCACTCCTTAATTCCTAGAATTGCTTTGTCAACCAAATATATCTGTCACAACATTCTTTTCACATTTTGTTATTGATACTTGGGAACTCAAAAAGAGATCTTAACTGAAAACAATTTTTTTTTTTTAAATTTTTGTGTTCTAAGTGTTTTACTTGAATTTTCATAAGTGTGCCACATATGTGCCTGATATATTCAGAGGTCAAAAGAGGGCAATGGATCCCCTACAAATGGAGCAACAGACTTACAGACTGCGGTGAGCTACCGTGTAGGTGCTAAGACCTGAAACCCACATTTTCTACAAGTGAGTGATCTTAACTGTTAACTGCCTTTTTATTCCAACCAAAATTACCTTTAACAACCATGCTTGAAACATTACCTCAAGCTTTACCCAAGTGTAGCGTATTTTTCTCCAAGGCATTCTTAAGAGGTTTCTTAATTCCAATCAACAGTACTAGTCTTTTGTTGCTCTGTTTTTCTTTTCTTTTTTTTATTTATTTTCATATTTTATTTACATTTCAAATGTTTCCCCCTTTCCAGATCTCCCCTTTGGAACCTCCCCATTCCCTCTGCCCTCCCCCTGCCTCTATGGGGATATTCTCCAACCCACCTCCCCACCCCACCCCCCACCCACTCTCGTCTTCCCTCCTTGACATTCTCCTATACTGGGGGATATAACACCCTCAGGCCCAAGGGCCTCTCCTCCCCCTGACGGGTAACAAGACCCTCCTCTGCACTCTTTGTGGCCAGCACTATGGGTCCCTCCATGTGTATTCTTTAGTTGGTGGATCAGTCTCCAGAAGTATGGGGGGTCAGGCCAGTTGCCAGTGTTGCTACCTCCCTGGGGCTGCACACTCCCTCAGCTCCTTCAGTCCTTTCTCCAAGCCCTCCATCTGGGACCTCATACTCAGTACTACTGTTCCTGCGAAGTGACTCTTGGATATTTCAAACTTTTAGGCTAATAGCCACTTAACAGTGAGTACAGACCATGTTCATTCTTTTGTGACTGCGTTACCTGGCTCAGAATGATGTTTTCAAGATCCATCCATTTGTCTACGAATTTCATGAAGTCATTGTTTTTAATAGCTGAGTAGTATTCCATTGTGTAAATGTACCACATTTTCTGTATCCATTCCTCTGTGGAGGGACATCTGGGTTGTTTCCAGCTTCTGGCTATTATAAATATGACTGCTATGAACATACTGGAACATGTGTCTTTATTAGCTGTTGGAGCATCTTCTGGGTATATGCCAGGAGTGGAATAGCTGGGTCCTCAGGTATTATTATGTCCAATTTTCTGAGGGTCTGCCAAACTGATTTCCAGAGAGGTTGTATCAATTTGCATTCCCACCAGCAATGGAGGAGTGTTCCTCTTTCTCCACATCCTCTCCAACATCTGCTGTCACCTGAGTTTTTGATCTTAGCCATTCTGACTGGTGTGAGGTGGAATCTCAGGGTTGTTTTGATTTGCATTTCCCTGATGACTAAGGATGCTGAACATTTCTTTAGGTGCTCCTCGGCCATTCAAGTTTCATCAGTTGAGAATTCTCTGTTTAGCTCTGTTCTCCATTTTTTGATAGGGTTATTTGGTTTTCTGGAGTCTAGCTTCTTGAGTTCTTTGTATACATTGGATATTAGCCCTCTATTAGATGTAGGATTGGTAAAGATCTTTTCCCAATCTGTAGGTTGCCGTTTTGCCCTAATTACAGTGTCCTTTGCCTTACAGAAGCTTTGCAATTTTATGAGGTCCCATCCGTCAATTCTTGACCTTAGAGCACAAGCCATTGGTGTTCTGTTCAAGAACATTTCCCCTGTGCCCAAGTGTTCAAGAAATGTTCCCTACTTTCTCTTCTATTAGCTTCAGTGTATCTGGTTTTATGTGAAGGTCCATGATCCACTTGGACTTAAGCTTTGTGCAGGGAGATAGGAATGGATCAATTCGCAATCTTCTACATGTAGACCGCCAGTTGATCCAGCACCATTTGTTGAAGATGCTGTCTTTTTTCCACTGTATGGTTTTAGCTCCTTTGTCGAAGATCAAGTGACCATATGTGTGTGGATTCATTTCTGGGTTTTTCTTTCCTATCATCCTACTTTATTTCACTAATAATCTTCTCTATAGAGACAATAAACAAGACATTTGATAGAAGACTCGCAGTATGAAAAAGGCAAGGGTCACACAAAGGAAAACCCAAGTTTTTCAAGTTGTAGATGATTTAACTCATAGCTGTTGCCCTACATATAAGGTGGGGTATGTGACTTATGATTGCTGTGGTCTTATCCCTACTTGCACACATCAGGAAGAGATGTATGCCATCCCCTGTACATTTTAACTTGAGAGTAAGATCAAATAGCATGTTTACCTTCTTTAACGAAGATGGAGCAAGACTCACCAACAACTAAACAATTGTCTAAATGCTAAGCCTCTTATTTTTCCTGAGCATTGCTGGACTCATAAGAAAACAGCCTCTTAAGCATAAACAAGACAACAAACTTTTAAAAGGTAATTTCCCCTAAGTTTACTGACTCATGTCTTTAATCCTAGTATTTTGGAGCCAAAGGCAAGAAAACCGTGAGTTCTAGGCTAGCCTGGACTGTACAATGAGTCTGTTCCAGATTAGCCTGAGAGATGGAGTAAAACTTTTTCTCAAAAAAATCTAAATAAAATAAAATAGGGTCAGAGTTTCACTGTTATGTGAGACACTAATGTTAAGAAATCTGGGCTCAGGTCCACCAGAATCTGTATCTTCTTTTATCTTTGCTCTAAATTTAAAATGTCTCTAAAATGTAAAGTTTACTCAAGAAATGAGGTAGTGTTTGGCGATGAGGAGAAGGAACTTGGGGCCATGGGATCATTAAAAAGCTCACTTCCAACCTTTGGTCCTACAGGCCAGGTGGTAACCAGAGGAAGCCCTGCCTTCACTCTGTAGGTATCCATACTGTGGGTAACATAAAGAAAAATCTCTAGTTTTCTCTTATCTCTAGCGAACAGAGGTTCCCCAACACCTCTGCCAAGCAAGGCCAACCTAAATGATTTGTGCACCATGGCATGTTCTAGCTCTGCAAATTATCCTCTCCTGGAGCCCTTTCATTCACTCATTCAATGGTCATTGAGTTCTTTCCAGTTAGACTTGGTTAGCTTTAGTAAGCCATCCTTTTCCATCAACAAACACTGCTTAGGCATGGAGTCAAATTCCAGAGGTTACATTCAGCAAAGGTGCATGATATCTATGAATCTCCCTGGTGAGGATGTGCTTAATCTCTTATTTAAATTGGAAGGCTTACTGGAGAGGACCATAAGAGCTAAAGGCAGATCTATCAGTTCTGTACAAACAAAGTTAGTGTGGCTTGGTACAAGCCAAGATCAAATGTGACTGGGTGCTTTTGTATATTAAAAAACACCCAGATACATACATACAGAATGAAAAGTATAGAAACTTGCACAATTCTTTTGTCAGCCTCTTGAAATAACTTCTAGCTCATTGTGTTGAGCTAAAAGGTATTTTTGAAGATTTTGTAGAGAATTAAGCTTATTTGTTATACTTTCAGCACAGACAGGAATAAAAGAAAAGACGTTAGTCAACATTGTCTTAGAAGATAAAGCTTTAAGACAACAGCATCTCTGGGTCAATGGGAAGCTTCAAGAATTGATTGACAACTCTCTAGAGAATTTCAAGTGCAAATTGTGTACCCAGCACCAACCCAGTGGCTATCTTAGGCCTCACAGGGAAGTGGTTTATTCTAGAGTCCTGTGGACGGTGGCTTCATCCCTTCAAGAGTCAAGCAGTTACCTTGGCAGTTTTGAATTTAACGGACAGAAAGAATAAAAGACAAAAGTAGAATATGCCACGCACAGAGAAATTACCTCCAGCAAATCCAAGCAGCTGTTATTCTTTGGTTGGATTTGATGGGTCATCTATCATATTTTCACAAAATGGGGGACCAATTCTATGCCTCTCTCCTGCAGAAAAGTTCAAGATCAAAACTAGAATTTCAGCTTTGGGGAAAGGAGCCAGAGCTCCAGAGAGAGGCTTGTCTTGGTCTGAGCACCAAGGCCTCAGTTGCTAATCATGAGCCACAGAGGGAGGATGGGACTCAACTATAGCCCTGAAGATAATGTATCTTGTACCCTATGACTATTTGCTACAATACCCTAAAGTATCATTCCTAATAGCATAAATTTCTGTAATCTCTACAAAGTCAACTGAAAGTCCTTTCTGGAATATAGTTGAGAAAGGGAAGATGGTGTACACTGGATGCTTTCAGCCCTGAGTCTCTTCCCTATATCGAAAGCCCAAATCCTTGAAGAGTACTCTATGAACATACATACCTGTCAAAAATTGTTGAGGAACTGGATCTTAGTATTGGAAGGATGGGAAGCTGTGGTTCCTCTCTACCATTAAAGAGAGATGAGCAAAGGAGGCAGCATCAATTGACTACGTAGGCATGTTGGTACATGCCTAGAATCACTGCACTTTGGAGGCTGAACCAGGACCATGAGTTCTGAACTAGCCTTGCATACATAACAGCAAGAGTTTTCTTCTAAAAGATTTCATTTTTCTTTGTAGCTAAATCTCCCCTGTGTATTTGTACCATATTATCATTGTCCATTCTCTGTTGATGGACATCTGAGCTCCTTCCTTTCCCTTGCTACTGTGAATAGAGCAGCAACAAATAAGGATACATACAGATCTTGGAGGTTGGATGCAGAGTTCATTGTGTAAACATCAAGGAGAGGCACAACTGGGTGTAAGGGTATTTTTAGTGTTTTGAGGGACCTCCCAATCGATTCCCATACTGACGAGTATAAACTTGTACTTCCACCAGCAGTCAATAAGGATTCCTCTTTCCAAACATCCAATGGAATATTATTCAGCTATAAAGAAAAGTAAAATCATGAAATTCGCAGGAAAACAGATGGACCTGGAATGTATAATACTAAGTGAGATGTCTCAAGCTCAGGAACAAACAGAGAGAGAGAGAGCTGCATGTTCTCCCTCATCTGTGGATCCTAGAGTGTAGTATTCTTGCATAAATGTAAATGTAGATAAAGTATAGCATTTAGAAAAAAGACCAAGAGAGGGCAATATTTGGTAACAAGGAAGGAGGGATTGCAGGCAAAAGAGTCATGAAACAGGATATAAAACTTTTCTTCTAGTTTCTGTGCCCATAGTTGTTGCCCCCCCCCCCACCTCCAAGGTGGTAGATATGTGAATTTAACTGTCTGCATATTAAAGTAGCATTTTTGCATTCCAAGGGAATCTGACCTATTAATCTTGTGATTGTGAAAGCTGGGTTTCTTTTTAATTCCATTGATCATTAGCGCAATAGGAACCAGACATGATGACTCACTGAATACATTTACTACATTGTCCCATTTAGAAAAAGTTGAGGGGGGAGGGTGGTTTTGTTTTTGTTATTGTTATTTTGTTCTGGTGGGAAGAGATTTAGAAACTGAGTTTTATACCTTTTTCCTTGCAATTAAAGCTATATCAAGTCATTCTATTATAGTGTTGTTTTAATACATAAACTGTATTCTATACCTAAAATAAAATGTAGTTTTGACTTTTTTAAAAATAAAATAATTTGGGAAAAAGAAGGAAAAAGTGAGGGGAAACATAGTGAAAGAGAGGAAAGGGTAAAGAAAGAAAAGTTGAGAAGGAAAAAGATAGTAATCACACCCAGGTCTGGTAGAGCAATCAGTAATCCAGAGGATCACTAGTTCATGGCCACCCTTGTCTACGGAGTAAATTAAAGACAACAACTCAGTAAAATCTTGTCTCTAAATAAAAAGTACAAAATTCCAACACAATTCTTCATAGACTTAGAAAGAGCAATTCTCAAATTCATTTGGAATAACAAAAAACCCAGGATAGAAAAAACTATTCTCAACAATAAAAGAACGTCTAGGGGAATCAGCCTCCCTGACCTCAAGCTGTACTACAGAGCAGTAGTGATAAAAACTGCATGATATTGGCACAGTGACAGGCAGGTAGATCAATGGAATGGAACTGAAGACCCAGAAATGAACCCACACACTCATGGTCACTTGATCTTTGACAAAGGAGCTAAAACCATACAGTGGGAAAAAGACAGCATTTTCAACAAATGGTGCTTAGCTCAACTGACAGTCAACAAGTAGAAGAATGCAAATTGATCCATTCCTATCTCCTTGTACAAAGCTCAAGTCCAAGTGGATCAAGGTCCTCCACATAAAACCAGATACACTGAATCTAATAGAAGAGAAAGTGGGGAAAAGTCTCGAACACATGGGCACAGGGGAAATGTTCCTGAACACACCACCAATGGCTTATGCTCTAAGATCAAGAATCGACAAATGGGACCTCATAAAACTACAAAGCTTCTGTAAGGCAAAGGACACTGTCAATAGGACAAAACGGCAATGAACAGATTGGGAAAAGATCTTTACCAATCCTACACCCAATAGAGGGCTAATATCAAATATATACAAAGAACTCAAGAAGCTAGACTCCAGAAAACCAAATAACCCTATCAAAAAATGGGGAACAGAGCTAACCAGAGAATTCTCAATTGAGGAAACTCAAAGGGCTGAGAAGCACCTAAAGAAATGTTCAACATCCTTAGTCATCAGGGAAATGCAAATCAAAACAACCCTGAGATTCCACCTCACACCAGTCAGAATGGTTAAGATCAAAAACTCAGGTGACAGCAGATGTTGGAGAGGATGTGGAGAAAGAGGAACACTCCTCCATTGCTGGTGGGAATGAAAATTGATACAACCTCTCTGGAAATCAGTTTGGCGGACCCTCAGAAAAATGAACATAATACTACCTGAGGACCCAGCTATACCACTCCTGGCATATACCCAGAAGATGCTCCAACAGCTAATAAGGACACATGGTCCACTATGTTCATAGCAGCCATATTTATAATAGCCAGAGGCTGGAAACAACCCATATGTCCCTCAACAGAAGAATGAATACAGAAAATGTGGAACATTTACCCAATGGAGTACTACTTAGCTATTAAAAAAAATGACTTCATGAAATTCGCAGGCAAATGGATAGAACTTGAAAATATCATCCTAAGTGAGGTAACTCAGTCACAAAAGAACAAACATGGTATATACTCACTGATAAGCAGATATTAGTCCAAAAGTTCCCATGATTTAATACACAGTAACTGTTGGACTGAGCATGGGGATCCCAGATGGAGGAGTTAGACAGGACTGAAGGAACTGAGGGAGTTTGCAGCCCCATCAGGAGAGAGCAACAGTGTCCACTGGTCAGGTCCCCCGGTGCTCTCAGAAACTGGACCACCAACCAAAGAATGCATATAGGGGGACCCATGGTGCTGGCCACATATGTGGCAGAGGAGGGCCTTATTGACCATCAGTGGGAGGAGAGGCCCTTGGGTCTGAGAGTGTTAGATGCCCCAGTATAGCGGAATTCGAGGGAAGGGAAGATAGGAGTGGGTGGGTGGGTGGGTGAATACCCTCATAGAGGCAAGGGGAGGGGGGATGGGATAAGGGGTTTCCAAAGGGGAAACCTGGAAAGGGGAAAACATTTGACATGTAAATAAAGTATCAAAAATTAAAATTAAAAATATAAAGAGGTCTGAGACTATAACTTAATAGTGGATCAGTTGCCTAGCTCACACGAGGCCTTATGGTCAATCTTTAGTCCAAAGAAGAAAGGAATGGAAGGAAAGGTGGGAGGGAGGGAGGGAGGGAGGGAAGGAGTGGGAGCTAAGGAGGAAAGGAGGAAAGGAAAGGAAGAAGGAAGGAAGGAAGGAAGAAAGGAAGGAAGGAAGGAAGGAAGGGTGGGTCACTATTTATTTAGTCCAAGTGTTACAAGACCAAGAGGCTTCTTCAGAAAGAAAACCTCAAAGAGTCCATATATAGAATCTGCTGTTCTACCAAGGAGCTGTGGAGAATAGGTAACCCAAGAGACATGTGATTAGACACAAAGAGAAAGATCTAATGTATGGCTGAGGAGGAGAAGTCAGCAGTGCCTGTTTGTTAAGAGTCTTCTTAGCCTCCTTGTTCAGTGTTCCTTCCTCCTGGGTATAAGGTAGAATCCCTCTGCAATGAGGGTCCTGTGACCTACTGCAGGACAAAGGTAGGTCAGAGAATTTCCTTTTGGCTGGCCTCTACCCAGAGAGGTTGTGGAAGGTTGAGTAGCATTTCTGATGGTTGCAACTTGCTTTGGGGAAGAGAGAATCCAGTTCCTATGACTCACTTTGAGGCAGATTTCTGGCTTTTATGGCTTGCTGCAGGGGAAAAGGACAGGAAATAGGAGGGGAGGAGACAGAGTACTTCTGACGCTGCTTCTCATGCCTTCCAGTCTTGAGATAGTACGTGACAGACAGTGGACCAAAGTGACACACTTTTAAGTATCATATTCTGAGTCCCAACAATAGCAAACATGATTCCCACTGTGATTGATAATGCCCCTGAGGTAGGGTGACTTTGGTTCTCTTTCTCTGGGAGACGTTTGGCAATTTATGGTCAAAGTTTTGGTTGTTCCTACTATTGGCACCCCAGCACACTGTTAAGCCACTATGTGCAGACAGCTCTCCAAGTGAGAAATAAACATAGCTCAAGTGTCAAAATTGCCACTATTTTAAAGTCCGGCCCCATGAAAGGGAATGAAAATTCAACACAGGTTGTTTAAATGAAAATACACAGCAATAATCACTACTGCCAAAACCCGGAGACCTGGAGACTTTTTCATAATGTGTTAATATGAGATATTTTTATCTGGGATCCCACTGACAAACAAGTTAGATGCCTACCACATCCTCAGTTTCGTACTGGTCACAGGCAAGAATTCAAAAACTTTACTAAGCAGCATCAGCATCAAAGAAAGTGGCTTTGGGGTTAAAGATGTTTGCTGTACAACAATAAGAACCTGAGTTCAAGTCCCAGCACCTATGTAACAAGCCAGTCCTGGTCTCCCCCACACCTCAACCTCAATACTGGGGTGGGGGGAGTGGGGAGATCAGAGGATCACAAGCTTGCAAGCTGCTATCCTAGAACAGGAGCTTCAGGGTCAAGGAGAGAGCCTGCCTCAAAGAAATAAGGTAGAAAGTAATTGAAGACAGCCCATCCCCGCCATGGTGCACATATACACAGGAACATCTGTATATTACATATGCATACACCATACCCACACATAAAAACAAAAGAACGAAAGAACAAAAGAAGAAAGAAAAATTAAAAATTAAAAGGACACACTTATAAAATTGAACCGCAATACAGAAAACTAATAACAAAATTAACAAAGCATGCATTTAGTTAAATATAAAACTTAGGAAGTTAATGCTTATGTTAGGCACAAGTATTTAGGACAGTTAAAACCTTCATGAGTCTAGGGATAGTGGTTTATGCCTATCAATCCAGCACTTGAAGTGTGGAGGCAGGAGAATCAAGATTTTAAGTTCATTCTGTTACATAAAATTCACAGCGTTTGAGGCCAGCCTGGACCACATGAGACCCTACCTCAAAGAAAAAGTAATACCAAGTAGGTTCAACAATTGTTTAATTTTTTTTTTAGGAGAACATTACACTGGTAAAGACTTTTTAGCATTACTTTCAACCTACAAATTCAATATACAGGATTTCTTTCTGCAAAGCCACTAGACACCTCCTGAGAGGTCAAATCAGGTAGTGGTGGAGGCACAGGACCTCTATCACAGCTCTCAAGGGTAGAGGCAGCAAATCTCTGTGAGTTTGAGGACAGCCTGGTCTATGTAGTGAGGTCCAGAACAGCCAGGACGACACAGGGAAACCTTGTGTCAAAAACAAAAGAATATAAAATACAATAGAGTGAAATCCCAGGAAAGGGAAATAATGGCCTCTGGGCTTAATCACAGATCTTTAACAATGCTAGAAAGAAGTGGCAAATTTGGTGACTAACGAGATGTGCTTTTAAATTAGACACTGAACACTTTTTTTTAAAGCTTCATTTGGTTCAAAGGCAGCCACACTCATGAAATCTCAACAATATGGTTGCTTAAGCCAGACCTGAATACCAGTGGACATCCCAACTCGAATGGGGGGAATCTCGTGGGACTCCACTCTTAGATGAAGAGCTACAGGCAATTAACAAGTACAGAGAGAGGAAGAATTGGTCTTTCCCATTAATGAGCCCCTACTTGGTTTTCCAGTACCAAATGCTCAACCTGAAAACCATACCATACAAGCAACACTAAATGGACTCAGGTGGCCATATCTGCATATTCATAGATACATATAACAATTAAAGAAAAAGAGACTATTAACTTGAGAGAGGTGACACGTGACACGAGGGGGGGAGGACTGGGGAGGAAAGGGAAGAAGAGATGGTATAACTATATTTTTAATCAAATATTAAAGAGGTGGAAAATTGAAATGGTCCATCTTCTGAATTCCACATAGTAAAAAGAACCAAAGCTAAAAATTAGACGCAAAAGAGAGAGCTGATCTGAATGGGAACGAATCCCCCCGTGGCTCAGCAAACCTTTTGAACATATTTCCTGAACATTGAGCTTAAACAGCATTTGCACATTTGCAACTGATCCTTTCCTCCTTGCCTGACACATTTAGTGACTGGAATTTCTCCACATGGGTAGGTACCCGAACTTTATAGCATGGCTGGGCATGCAGCTCAGTAGTAAAGAGCTTGCCTAGCTTATGTGTAATTCTAGGTTCAAAGCCCAGTACCTGAAAAAGAATTAGAGCAAATAGAACTTTCACTCAAGTGAAATGAAGCTGCTGATTTCCTTTGGAAATGTCTACCAGGCAAAGCTGATCTGGACTGGTGAGATGTCCCATGACTGCTCAGATATAAGGAATGTGATGAGGCCAGGGATGGTTGTCGGTTGCTCTGTGTCTTACCTGACTGACACTGCACTTAAGTGGAAGCTTATGAACCAAATCCAGGAAGCTCAGGATCCATGCAGTGGCATTGCACTGGTGCAGGTCCTTGGGGCTGTCAGTCATGTTTCCTCAACCATCAACAAGGAATGGAATAAAAACCCAATATGGCAGATCTGTGTAGAGGAAGTCCTTGGCCTTTTTCGTTGTCTGCAGCTGGCCCATGATGAGAACACACCACAGATCAGACACCTGCTAAAATTGCCTCAGAGATGAGCATTGACTGCTGACTGCCTAGCACAGGGTTATTTCTTGTTTTCACACTTAACTGGAAAATGGAAACAATTGTGTGGCTCATGAGCAAACACCGTAAGTGCCAGCAGTCAACAGCTGCTATCTCTCAGCCAGACATGAAGAAGGAAGAGGCAAGAAAGAAGGGGGACATACAGTACGGGAAAGCCTCTCTGAAAGTCTCCCCCAGAGAATGCCAGTACTGCAAGGAACATGAATATCACAAGATTAGGATCACAGAAACCTATAACCTTTAATTGACAGTATTTCAAGATAAACAAACATTAATGAAAGTAATACGATTTAGTTGCATCTTTAAACATGATCTTTTTCCTGTCATTTGAAAACTGCCAAAAAGAGCCACAAAATTAAAAGGTATTACTTTAAAAAAATATATGGAAGTGGGGATAGCTTCTTTAGAAAAGTGATCTGAGTTTCCTTCCTAAAACACATGTATAAAAGCCAAGGCATGGTGGCAGGTGCTTGTAATCCCAGTGCTAAGGTGGGACAAAGGCCAAGTGGATCCCTGAGGCATGCTGGCCAGTCAACCAGAGAGGCCAGTGAGAGGCCCTGTCTCACAACAAACAAAACCCAAGGTGGATAATACCTGAGGGGCAGTGGGTAAGTTGTCATCTACATCCCACTTAAATGTGCACACATATGAAAGCACACTTCTGTTCACACACCACAGACACACACACACACACTCACTGTGTACCTATACACATGCCTATGTGAACACATGTATACATACGCACAAAACAAATAATTAAAAACATCAGGATTATGAGAAGGCTAGAGTTTCACAGCAACTAAATAAATACCTACTCCATTACCAGGTCCGCATCCTATCTGCAGGTATGAGCCACATGTTGTAAAGGTATGACCTGGGGAAAGGTCATAGAAAACACAGGACTTGGGCTTGAAACTTCAACAGAAAAAGTATCCATTGTATTGTTTTGTAGTAATTGTAGCGATCTCAGGAAACACCAACATTTCTGCCTTAAAACAGACATTTTACCAAGTGTTTGACTCTAGATTTCACACAATGACCCAATCGTTCTTAAAAATGTCTCCTCTGGTTGGACCACTCTTAGCAGTCTGGCCTCATGGGCTGTTATTTGGGCTCTGGTAATTCATTTGCCGCGTTGATGCTCCTGTCTGGTCAGTTTTAAAACCAACATGCTCTTCCCACAAAACCGTGGGAGGGGTGCATGCTATAATCATAACACCAATACTTGAACTGCGTAGCTTTTAGAAGTTTTGGTAATCGTGTAAAAACTTTAGTGCGCAAAGAGAAGAGGGAGATGCTTTCATTTCAAGTCATCTCACCTTGAAAAGCAACCACCTACAGGACCCAGACAACTAGTGGGCTATGTGATGACCCTTGTAACACATCATAGGCTAATTATAAAGATAATGAGAATTAATTCTTAATTCTTTTGAAAGAAGGGGTATTGCATCTGGGCATGGTGATACAGGCTTATAATACCCAGCATCGAAAAGTCTGAAATAGAGGGGTCTCTAGTTTGAGGCCTGCCTGGGCTATATAACTATATCCTGACTCAAAAAGAAAACAGGTTGAGCCACGTTTTCCCCATGAAGGACACTAGAGAAATGATACTCGAATCATTTAATCTCACTATACAATAGAGGTGGGTTAAGATGCTTTAATCTACACAAGAACGAGTCTTTGACAAGATGTAAGAGAGTTGTTGAATAACAATCTCCCTGGATTAGAGGCTTTGGTACCATCAGAATGATCTTCCAGAATCCCAATTAAGAGGCCTTAAGTCTTCTAGAACGCATGCCCTGGTAGGAACTTCATAACCCCACAGAGTAGTCGGGTCTATACTCAGCCACTTTCAATATTTTAAAAGCAATGTTATTATCAAGCCCAAACAATCAGTTCTTTATCAGTTGTTCTCATTAATCAGAGTTCTGGCATCCAGGGGTAGTTATGCCAAGGCTCGGAGCTTTGGGAGAAAGTTCTGGCAATCTGACTGCTATGGACCACAGAGACAGCCATCAACTCATGACCACTGGGAACAAGGCATCTACCTGGATCCCAGTCCTACCAGTAGCAAACTCTTGTCGAAACTTGTGAAGAATTACTCTTCAAAGCAAACTGGAGTCTCCCACCACTTGCAAACAATAGTTTGTTCAGTGATAAGAACAAAGGTTAGTGAGAACAAGATGGTTTTTAAAAAGCAGGAAAATAGACTGATTACATATAATCATATGTGTTGAACTATGTCCAGCCTAGATATAATCTTAATATAATGAGTATTGTTACAAGAGATAAAGATGACAATAATAACAATAATTTTATTTATAAACCATTTTCCAGCCAATGTGCTTGAGGCATTACATGATCGTACTCCATGATTAAAATGCTATTATAAAAACATCAGGGGAAGAAAACACAAGTCTTCCTCAGATATAAAATGAAGTGCTGATAAAAGAACCTGCCACTAACATTTGTTTGTTATTTATTTATTTATTTATTTATTTATTTATTTATTTATTTTGGTTTTTTTGAGACAAGATTTCTCTTTATAGCCCTGGCTGTCATAGAACTCACTCTGTAGACCAGACTGGCCTAGAACTCAGAAATCTGCCTGCCTCTGCCTCCCAAGTGCTGGGATTAAAGGCATGGGCCACCACTGCCCAGACCAGCCACTAGTATTTGAAGTAGCAAAAATAATCCAGTCCAGGTGATAGGAAACATCACTATTTTAGAGAGGCTATTTTCTGAATATTCTGTTTTCATCCCTGGTTACTAAAAAAAAATATTAACTTAAACCCCCTGCCATATTTTCTAATACTTTTGTATCTTAACCTAGAGATTGAGTTACATTTATCACTGTGGACACCCAACCCAAGGACTGGGGTCCCAGACAAAGTAAAGAAGAGAAAGCAAGCTGAGCTGAAGCATTCATCTCTGCTTCCTGCATGGGTGCAAAGTGACCGGTGCATTCATCTCTGCTTCCTGCATGGGTGCAAAGTGACCGGTGCATTCATCTCTGCTTCCTGCATGGGTGCAAAGTGACCGGTGCATTCATCTCTGCTTCCTGCATGGGTGCAAAGTGACCGGCTACCTCAAGGCCCTGCTGTCATAACCCAACCATGACGAATGGGATAGCCTCAAACTGAAACAAAAGAGACCTTTCCCTCTTTATGCTGCTTTTGTTAGTTAATGCGTCCCAGCAAGAATGAAGGTAATGAGATTCAGAACCTATGGACCAAGCTGATACAACTGGTTAGACGCAGTGCAAAATCCAGAGGGTAATATCTGAGGAATGTGTCAACCAAAGTTCTAACTGCCCTACCAGGCAATGTCTTGGGAGACACAATCATTTCTCATCCTTCCTTCAGTCCATTTATTTGGGCATTCTTATGCTTGTAGATAAAAGCATGCTGATCAACTCAAATGATTTTTCATAAAGCTATATATCTTGAGGTAGCAGTACGGTGCACAGTTTCTAAAATGAACGAGCCCATCATTTGTCTACTACTTCAGTCTCCAACATCCTGCTGGTGTGAATCCCACTGGGCATTTAAAATCCATATCCCCCCCACCCCATTCTTTCCCATAGACCAAATCGTGGGCTTTACACAAGTCAAGCAAAGGGGCTACCACTGAACCTTGTGTCCTTCAAGACACTTTCTCCTAATGAACTTTAGCTTGTGATATTCCTGCCTCAGCCTACAGAGAACTGGGGTGACAAGGGTGTACCCCCCCCCCGTGTCTAACATAATTCAAGTTTCATATTTCAGAAGATCAATACCTCTTCTCACCCAAAATCTGACCTGTAAAGCCCTTCCCATTCCAGATGATGGTAGCTCCAAGTTTGCTGAAGTCAAACACCTGGTACCAGCCAGCCAGCCAGGCTCTTTTACCTTTCTTCCATAGTCTGGGAGGCAATTGTGGCTCTGATTTCCTAATAACCATACCGACATCCCTCCCTGCTATCCAGAGCAAACATCTGATATCTCCAACCAGAGCAGAGATAGACAAGGTTGAACATGTAGGTAGAAATTTTTAAGAGATGTCCACTCTTGGTCACTTGGGTGTCTCTTCTTGCATTTTGTGTCCAAAGCATGTGTTGGTCAGTACCTTATTTGACTGCAATCCTGCCTTTATTGCTTTAGTAACCTCCAAGCTTTACTACATGAACTTTTGCTGCCTTTAATCTACTCCTTGATGCAATCATAAGGGTTCTTTGTACCTGACAACCAGGTTAACCCAGCAATGACTACTCAGCTCACAAAGAAATGGTTAAATCCTTGGCTAAAAGAATATTACAATTGTGGGTTTAGCTTAATAATAGAGTCATTGACCAACATGCCCAAGGGCCTGGCCTCAGTTCTCAAAACAATATTAGTAGTGATAAGAAATGAAAATGCTTTTTTGAAATGTTGATTTGGAGATGTCTCCTGAACATCCACATGGAAAGATTAGAAGGCAGTTGAAGAACCCTCGTGTGCCAGGCAGACATAACAAGATGCATCATCAGCATGCAGATGGTGATTGCAGTCAGGTGTCTATGTGAGCTTACCCAAGTGTGGCCCTAGAGAAGGGAGAGAGAGAAAAGACCAGAGGGTGAAGGGCAGTGACAGATACGAGGCCTCCTTGCATTCTACCTGATGAAGAAACAGCATTTCTCTGCTGTCCCCTGTGTGTTTCTAGTAAAGTTTTTCACTTCCTTTCCCTTTCATTATTCCCTCTAAAGCATTTGTTTATTTTCACATTGGCTTTCCAGATCAAAAACCATTGTAGACGGGCTTTAAACTAGGCAATTTTTTTCAGTTAATTTGTTGTGATGGCATGGACATCAGAACATAATCAAAAAGGTTATTTCCCAAAGTGTTAAATCACTTTTCAGATAGATGATAGATCAATCGATAGATAGATAGATAGATAGATTATAGGTAGATAGATAGATAGATGTATAGATATGTAGATATATAGGTATATAGATATATATAGTAATAGACATATATTTTGATATATAAATATATATTCTGGTGTGTGTGTGTGTGTGTGTGTGTGTGTGTGTGTGTGTGTGTTGGTTGCTGAATTCACCTCTGTTTCTCTATTTTCTTTTTAAAAGTACAATGTAAGGAATTTCACTAGAAATTTCCATACGAGGATATTATATCCACGCCCTCTCTTTTCCTATCACTCCTTCTTCTCTCTGCCTCCCTCCATAATTCTAATACACCTCCCCTCACCTCTATATTCTCTTCTCTTCCTGATTTTACATTTGAGGGAAACCTTTTCACACTTGCCTTTATGGTTGGCTGGATTCACTTCGTGTGATGAGTTCAGTTCTACCTATCTGTCGTTAGAATGACATAATTCTATTCATCTTTATGACTGAAGATCTTTATGATCTGCTCTATAAATATGCACTTCCTTGTCTTCATTCATTCAGCCATTAATGAACACACAGGCTTATTCAGTAACATGGCTGTGGCGAGTGGCACAGTAGAAGCTTGGTGCACAGGTATTTCTACAACTTCCTGACTTTGGTTCTCGAATACCCAGACATAGTATAGCAAGATCATATAGTCTTCTTTCTTTCTTCCTTTTCCTCTCTCTCTCTCTCTCTCTCTCTCTCTCTCTCTCTCTCTCTCTCTCCTTCACTAATTTGAACTTTTACTAGCAGTATATTAAGTGAGGATTCTTTATCCCTTACATCCTCTTGATCATAGCCATTCTTATTAGAGTCTGTCACTCAATCTTAATCACAAAGCATGGAAATGGAAATTCCTATTTCTAGAACAGCCAAGCAATAATCAAGTAACTTTCTGCTACTTTTTGGTTGGTTGGTTGTTGGTTGGTTGGTTTGTTGGTTGATTAGTTGGTTGGTTGGTTGGTTAGATGCTTGCTTGCTTGCTTGCTTGCTTGCTTGCTTGCTTGCTTGCTTGGGTTTTGTTGGTTTTTGAGACAATATCTCACTAAGTAGCCCAAGCTACGCTAGCCTCACACTCAGAACAATCCTTCTGATCTAATCTCCAGAGTGCTAGGAGTAGAAATGTATGCCATCGTCCTTGGCTGGGTACTTTGTTTTAAACCAAGTGATAGCAGGGCTGATGAAGGTAAATAATAACTTGAATTATTCACTGAGGGTAGGTAGCCCTGGAGACTACTTTCTAATGACTTGACCAATCTGTGGAGTTCAAATCATCTAAGTTAAGACAAAACATGGAAGTTACAACTTGAAACAGACTCACCAGCAAAGAAACTAAATTTTACTCCCCCTGCCGATTAAATGTATCACACAGGACAAACTACTGCCGGAGTTAAGCCTGTATCTCTTACTCCAGAGTACTAAACTTCTGTGTTCAAAGACACTGGCTTCTACAGTGGTGGAAAGCCCAAGGTGCATTTACCCAGGTTCCTGCCTGGTCATACAGTAATCAACAGAAAGCGGTCTATCTCTAAAGGACCGTTCACTGTTTGTTTTCTCTTACTCTTATCACCAAGGTGGTTGGTCTTGGTTATGCTTCATTTTAGCAAGTATGAGGTAAACAGAGGTCAACTTAGTGTCAAACAGAGATGTAGAAAAGCAGATAGCCTTATAGTCTAAACCAGCTCACTCAACAAAAACGAAAGAACTCTTTCAGTACACTTCAAAACCAATGGAAACCAAGGTGACAAAGGGGGACTACTCTCTAGATAGGAGCAAGCCCATGTCTTCCTGTCTAACAGCTCTTATTTACCAAGCTGTCAGAAATCAACACTTGTTTCAAGTGGTGACTCCATTTCCTTAGTCTCAAGTCCAACTGTGGGTACCAGTTTCATTGACCTTCTTCAGCAGGCAACTAAGTTTGTCTATGAATGCTAAATATAAGAAATTGTGTTGGGCTGACCCTTTCATTTACAACACTGATTCTATTAATAACTCAATGCAAAGAGGAAGGGGAAGGGAAACTGGAGACCGTTTCCTAAGGCAGGAGTGCAGGCAGAGGCTGGAAGATCACACACACCATGTTTGTACCACCAGCTATGGCTGCAAAGTCACAGCAGTCTTAGCTCTAAGTCCTCATCAATCTCAGATTTCCATACACAGGATCAAGTCAGTGCCTCGTCAATGCCCTCTCTCCCCTTATATTTTTTTTTCACATTTATTCCTTCATTTCTGTATGTGCACACAACATCACATTGCATGCGTGGAGGTCAGAGGACAACTTTCAGAAGTCGGTTCTGTCTTCAAGGACCTTTACCTGCTAAGCCATCTCAGTGGCCTGAGTCTCTGCCTTTTAAATCTCAACCCTGCGTGGGGGATTGGGGGTATGTAGCTTACTTAGTACCACCAAACTTACTTAGCATGTGCAAGGCACTGGGTTGGATCCCCACAACTGCAAAAATAATTCAATATATTACCAGATAATATATTACTGTCTTCATGTATGTCAGATCAGAGTTGGCGATGAGCACAAACCCCACAGAAATGCTAACTCTAATCTCATTTCTATTTTTCATGCTATTTTGTTTTAATTACACTCAATCTGCTTAGTTCATTTATTTTACTCCTCCCACTCCATTTTTCCAACAAGCCTGGAGTCCGTTATTTTTTGTACTTTTAAGGATCAGGATGGCCTTTAGTTATTCATTACTTATATATTTTGAAATGAGATCTCACTTACCACAGGCTGGCATCACTCCTGACACTCCTGCCTCCGGTTCTCTAGTCATAAAAGTATAAGCATACACCACCACACCTGATTTACGCGGTGGGGGAATTGAACCCAGGTTTTCTTGTGTGCTATGCAACCTCATAACTGACTGAGCTACATCTCCAGCCCCTATATCCTGTTTTTATATGCTCTTCCCTGTCTTCAAGCCCTGACTTTATATTCTCTTTAGCTTACCCATCCATCATCCCCATTACATGAACTAGTATGTGTCCGGGTCTCAATTTCAATCAACTTTGCCTCTTCCAAACCTCTCCAGTATTGTTAACTTGACTCTTCCTAGCTCTAGCATAATTGGTCAAGCTATTGAAGCAGTACTCAGTATCTCCTAACAGTCCATTAGATGCACGTATTGCTTTTATTGCATCATCTGCTAAGCCACCCTCAGAGTCAATGGCTCATATATTTCAGCTCTGTGACAACACTCTTCTATCCTATATGAACAGAGCCAAAGATCTAGCTTCTTTAGAAGAATAAGACAGCAATTTAAGTAACAGAGGCTTATGTCTCTCTCATATCACAGTCCAGGGCAAGCAGGCAGACTTGTTCTACTGCGTGTGGTCATTCACAGCCCAGCTCCTTCCTATAGTATTTCTATGCATCTCTAGATTATGTATTTAGCCACTGTGTGCTCAATGCTGGTCAACAGCACACTGTCATTCAAGTTCACAGAAACTGGATATGAAAAATACACAAGCAACTTTTCAAAGCCTCAAATTAAGCATAATACACACTGTATCTAACTATATCTCCCTGGCCAAAACTCTATCATTTGGCCCAAACCTACCTTCTGGAGTTTCTGGGACAAAATCTCCCATATTAGATTGTTACAACTTCAGATACAATTCTATGGTTCCACAAATTTTAGTGAAATATTAGTCTTACATGATCTGCTTAAAAAATACAGTACTTAGGGCTGACATTAGGGTTGCCTAAGTTAAGAGCAGAAAGTAAAAAGAACCATAATTATAAACTTGAATTCTGGAGTTTTTCCTTTGATGTATGCCATCAGCGAGGTCTTGTCCCATTAAATATTCAATATTTAAGTGAGTGTTTATGTAGTTAAATCTGGCTGAAGAAGGATGAACCTTCAGAAGGATATGATCTGAAAGCTCACCACTATTTGTTTGTACAAATAAAGCTTAAGTGAGTGCCTGTTACAGGTGTGATTTCCGCCCTCTGGCATCCCCCAGTCTACCATCTGCATGATATTCGTTCAAAGCACGTGTGTGTATCTTGTGCATGTTATCTCATTTATAATACTTCTCCATGCTGCAGGATTCACACATATATAATTTCCTGAATTAAATGATGATTTCAAGAAAGTTTTGAAATCAAATTCCTGGTTATTATTTGAACACTTTAAAAACAATATTTTTATTAAATCCTTGAAAAAATCATGCAATGTATTTTCAACACGTTCACAGATTGCAAACTTGCGCCACTGTCTCATCCCTTCTCCCCCAAGTTTGAGATGTCTTCTTTTATTTATTTTATTATTTTTTTCCACATCGAGTTCAAGTTGGTTTGCTCATTGCATCTTGGGAATGGGATCTACCCTGGAGTGTGGGCAACCTACCAGGGGCCACTCCTTTACCCTCTAGAACTGGATTTGTGGTAATAGAGTCTTAGAGCACTGAAGAAACTCTTTTGGGGGGAAAAGCAGACACCTTGATAAGTAGAACTGTTGCCAAGAAAGTGTGAGTTGCCAAGTTCAAGCCCTCAGCACCCACATTCAAAGTTGTGAATGTTAGCACAGCAGAAGCAGAGGCAGGAGGAGCTCTGGGGCTTGAAGACCAGCCAGTCAAGCCCCATCAGTGAGCTCCAGGTCCAGATAGTGGCAGGTCTTGTCCAGATAGTGACAGGTCCTGTCCCAAGACATAATGTGGAAAAAAGTCGAGGAAGACACTGATATTTACCTCTGACCTCTGCATGGATGCTCACACTCAAAAGATAAAACTAAAGTAGGAAATCAACTTTTCAGCCTAATCACAACCAAACTCACTGGACCACATCATCACAGGTAAATGAAAACCAAACCATAACCTGCTGAAGATCCTAAAAGAGAAACTAAAAGAAGTCGAAAATGTATTGAGCCTCTTCTGTATTGTTCTAGCTGTATCTTACACATATCTTAAGAGTTCATGAAAGTAAGTAGAGGACTTTTGACTGTCCTTAGTGGTCAATCTCAGTGGTCAAAATACTCAAATCATAATTGCAAATGAGGTTGAAGCACATCAAATGCTACAAGAGATACGTAAGGGGAAAAAATCTCACTCTGAGACTGACAAGTTGGTTCAGTTGGCAAAGATGCTTGCTGCCAAGCACGATGATTTGAATTCAACCCCAGAAACCCCCCTGATGGAAGGAAAGAACCATTTCCTGCAGGTTGTCCTCTGCCCCCACCACACAATCTCAGTCAATCAATCAAAAGTAAATGTTTTTCTTCACACTTGAAAACTGGGGTTCCTGAAGCAACACTTTTTAGACTGAACCTGTGCTGTGGAACCCCACCCACCCATACCGCCTACACCCACTATTCTTTCACTCAACAGCTGCTCTGTTTCACTACACTCACTCCGGCTTTTCTGAGGGGTATGAGAAAGTAAGTCCTTGGCGTTTTCAATAATGGTAACTACCTAGAGGAGGAGAGGTGTTGAGGCCTTATCTCAAGAAACCCAGGCTGGTTTAGAACTTGTGACACTGCAAATGACCTTAAATTCCTAATCCTGCCATGTCTACTTTCTGAGTTCTGGGACTGCAGACATGCACCACCATACGCAGCTTTGTGCAGTGTTGGGGATTAAACCCTGGTGTTTTATTATTGCTAGGTAATCTACCAAGTGAGCTACACCTTTAACCCCCAAATGTTGGAAAGGATGTTGTTGTAGCTTTGATTGATTGGTTGATTGATTGATTGATTGATTGATTGTTTTTAGAAGGGTTGGACTTAGATCTGTCCTGTTCATGCTCTGGGTCTCACCTGCTTTCGACGACTCAAAGAAAACAAGATGAGCCTAGATTTTAGTCGACAAAAAGTGCAGTATTTAACACAATTATTACTACCTGTCCAAAGATAAGAATCCCTTTTTGCATTAGAAAGCAAGCCCTTGCAGAGGTTTAACTCTTAGAGCCTCAACGTGTTCTTCAAGTAGAATTTACATTCACCATAATGGCCCCAGAGACCTGCTTCTATCTTAGGGATTCTGTTTGTAAACTCCCTTGAAGAAATCCGAAGCCTTCATTTACATGAGCCTCTTGCCCAGCATTTGTTTGCAGAACTGCAGGACAAACAAAACTTCACAAGGAAAAACAAAGAGGTAGGGAATCAAGCCTCCCTTATATTGTCTCTGAGTCTGCCTCCTTTGACAAAAGAAGGCATCCTCTACCTGTCTCCCACAGTCCGATGCAAACACAGGCCTTGCTCTCATGGAGGAGTTGGGTTTAGTTAGTAGATCTAAGCTGATAACAGTTGGCTCTGTCTGCCTTTGGGGCAGCTTAGACAAAGGACCTAGTGGGTTGTTAAATTTTGACATTTTTACTACTAAACACTGCTATTGACTAACGAAGGGGGAATTACTATAGCAACTTCTGGCATACTTAAAATCATCCAGTCTGCTAGTTGCAACTGTATGGTGGGGCCTCAAGTCTGAAATGAACACAGCCGCTCTGAACATACAAAATCACCTTTGAGGACCTAGGGAATAGTTAAGCAGAAATAACAGTTCCTCTGCCTGTGTGAGTGACTTGAAAGAGATCTGATCCCTTGTCATCTGCTGAGGCAGGTGGTAGTAGATCTTTGTTCTATAAGAGAGGACAGAAATGACCTAGACTAAGCCCTGGTTTTCTAGATAAACAAGCAAAAGCTCCAAGGAATGATCAGCAGGTGCCACTCAGCCTGTGAGGGACAAGACTGAGTTTCCAGACTCCTTCCCAAGTGTCTTCACTTCAGATCAGAGTGTGATTGTAATAGAGCCAAGGAGATGCCATATGTTACATGGGTACTTCCCAGAAATAAAATGGCTATACTCTCTGCTCCTTGGTGACTCTGGGAGATTAATCTGAAAGGGAATCCCTTGGAGAAAAGGCACCTTTTCACAGGTTTACACTGTGTATTCATTTATTTATTCCTTTGTATGTGTCTGACAAGTTTCCCCATGTGGTTGGGACTGGCTCCAAACTCAACCTTCTTGCCTCCTGAGTACCTGGATTACAGGCAGAGGTCACTACAAACACCCTCAACTCTTATCCTGGCTCCTTGGGCACATTCCTCTAGGATCTAATCTTGGTTCTGATATGATTAGCCCTCCCACTTGCGTCTACATCCCGGCTTTAGTTGTCGATCTGTCTCACAGCAGAAGTTACCCTCTTTCTAGATATGAGATTACCAAAGCATTTACTTTATGGACGTTGCCTTACTTCTGGATCCAGCAGGCCCGAGTCAGTGGAATTTTGGTTTCAAATGAATAAATAGCAAGAAGGTCCAATAGTATACATTTGTTTAATTATGTGTGTGTTTGTGTGTCCATGTGTGTCTGTATGTTCATGTGTGTCTGGGTGTCTATGTGTGTTTGTGTGTCCATGTGTGTTCATGTGTGGTGTGCACGAGTGAGTGTAGCCATATACATGCCATGTAATCCTTATGGAGGTCAGAGAGTAACTTTCAAAAACTAATTCTCTCCTTCTACCATGGGAGTCTGGGATCAAACTCATCAGACTTGTGAAGCAAGTGCTCACCTATCAGGTAGCACTAGCTGTCCATCACTATGTTTTTGTATATCTGCATATATGGGTCACATTAGGAATGCCTGAGTCAAAGGGAAGGACAGGGTAATTGTCCTTATAACTCAGCGTGTCACTTGGTCCTATGCAAGACTGATGCAGACCTCCAGATGCCTTCTTCCCTTCGGTGGTCCTTAAATACCTCCACATCCTCAAGGAGGGATACCTTCTGTTTCCAGCTCTTATTTTCTTACTGACTTATTTATTTGGAGTTTATGTGTATGAGTGTTTTGCCTGCATGTACATACATGCAATGTGGGCATGCCTAGTGCCACAGAGTCCAGAAGAGGGCACTGAGTACCCTGAAATTGGAATTAAAGTCAGTTGTAAGCTACCATGAAGGTACTGGGCATCAAATCCAGGTCCCCCAAAGAGCAGCCAGTATTCTTAACCACTGAGCCATCTCACCAGCCCCTACAATTCACATTTTACCTCCAGAATGAGGATTTCATAGTCACATCAGAATGTGAAAATCGGGAGAGAACAAGATACGTGCTTTGAGCACAGCTTTCTTAAAATATGAAGATCACCATTACAGAAAGGAAAAGATGGAGAGTCAAGGACATCCACCACCATGCCACCGCAGGGCCTTCAGTTCGTGCTGCTCAGGTTTCTCATGTAGGCATATGCTTTTTGGCTTCGTTTTGCTTTATTTTCAAATTACAGCATTTGTCTCTTGCATACCATCTAATCAATTCCATAAGGACTGACAGAGCCTCCTGTCATAACTGGAAAGGTGGGTTGAATAAGATATGATTCAACATCCCCTTGAGTTGGTGTAAAGAACACAAGCAACAAAGAAAAACAGGGTTTCCTTAGTTCAAAAATTTTAGTACTAGCAAAAACGGACAAACAATAACAACCAAAAATTTTAATCAACTGATTGTGGTGAATACTGGGTTAAAGAAAATGAATGGACTTCCTAACCATTTATATCATTGTTGTTGGTTGTTGGTTGTTGTTGTTGTTGTTAGTGTCAGTACCCACATAAATGACACTGTGCAGCTCAACAGCTTTCAGGTAAGAGTGAAGGTTGTTTCAGGAGCTTCCGTGCCAGGTAGACTACTAACATTGGTGGTTTTTGAATTATATGTAAGAGATTGAATCTTGAACCTCACGCACACTGGCCAAGCATTGTGCCACAGAGCTATAGCCACAGCCTTCTGTTTACTTTTCAGTTTGACACGGTTCCTCTAGGTAGGCCTTGAACTTGCCATGCTTCTGACTCAGTCTCCCACATTGTAATAACTGGGATACAGCCCCATAGGTATTCTGGCAAGCTGGCTCTTGTTTCACTCATCAATGACTATACTCGCATTTTCGAAGGAGACAAAAAAAAAAAAAAAAAACCCAAGGAGGTTTAGTAAGCGGCTCGGATTGCAGGATCAGAGCTTCAAATCATCCATACTGCTGATCATTCAGCTAATCCGTCTGCCTGGCTTTGTTGATCAAATCAGGAAAACTAGATCTCACTTCTGCCCATTCTTGCTCAACTGGAATTCCTCAACCTCTTTGAACCATAGAGAGGAGAAGAGAGGGAGAAGGAGAGACGAAAGAAGAGGCAAAGAGGCCTTTCTCAACTAAACTGGGAGATGAGGTAAACCACTGTTATTGTGTGTGGGTGCGAGTAGGCGGGTGTTGGCTGTGGGCGTGACACATGGCGGTTAGAGGACAACTGGGGGACTCAGTTCTCTCCTTCCACCATAGGATATCTGGGGATAGAAATCAGGTCCTCAGGCTTGACCGCAGGCCCCATCTCACAGCAACACTTACCATAGTTTTTTTATTAATTAGTTTATTTATTCACTTTATATTCCAATATCAGTCCTCCCACTCCTCCCAGTCCTCCCCTCACAGAGCTCCTCCCTCCATTCCTTCCTTTCCTTCTCCTCTGATGGAAATAGATTCAGAGACCCACAGTCTTCTTTTTTAAGACAGAGTCCTGGAACTCCCCTATTTGTCTAGGCTGCCAACAAACTCCAGGGATGCTCCTGTCTCTGCTTCCCAGCACTGGAGTAACAGGTACACATCACTGACTTGACTTTTCATGAGGGTGTTGGAGACAGAAAGGGTTTCCTGCTTGTGCAGAAAGCACTCTAGCCACTGAGCCACCTTGTTACTAAGCATGTAAAGGCACAGAGCCATCTATTCTCGTTTGGCAGGATGGAAAAAAGAAACCATCTCTACTTCTGAAAGGTATGTACTGAATTCACTTTCTTGTTGCAAAGTGAAGAAACAAACAAACAAACAAAACCCCTAAGAGGTTTGCTTTATTTCCTACAGATATTTCACGTTGCCAAGGCAACTAGAGTAACATCCCAGCCACCACAAAGGTAGTGTGAACCACAGGGAAATGAGTGTGGCCTGAAAGGTAGACTCCAAACTGAAACTAAAAGTTTCGAAAAATACACTAGACAGAGTCAAGGCTTATACTACCGATTTATTAAAAAAAAAAAAAAAAATCGAAATAGTTTTTAACTTTAAATTAAGTCAAAGTTTTGTGCATACCCAGAGCCCCTATGGGACCAGTACCTCAACTACAAATCCACAAATGAAATTTCCAACAATTAGAAAAGAATACTGCCTAGCACAATTTAATTGAGTTTCCTGGAGGGCCAAGCTGAAAGCAACCAACTCTTCCATACTATGGGAAGAAAGAAATCTCTCATGCCCAGTAGAAAAGACATGGATGAAGTCATTCTCCACTGTTTAATACCACTGGGGTTTCTACAAAGTTATATGTCTCTTCAGAATGCCAGAAGCATTCAGAAATTAAAGATGATGGACTCTTTCCTCCTGTACTCTTCCTCTACCACCACATACCTAGTTCAATTCATTCTACTGCAAAGCAAAAGTTTAAGAACCCCGGCCTAGAAAGTCAGTTGAGCAAATATGTCCATTAAAGGACAGGCAAGAAAGAGGACAGGGACAAGCACTTCAGGCTAGCCTTCAAGATCCCCAGGAGGCAGCAGCTCAACCCAGTCCCACCTTTTATGGCTCTTTGACAAGCGCAGCTGTCCTTTTGGAAGGCAGCCACAAGGTTCCTGAAGCTCTAACTTGGACAAGGGTCACCTGTGGTTTGAACAGAAATATCAAAAAGGCGTATCTTTCTGCCTATCGATTTCATGGGTTGTTTTTTTGTTGTTGTTTTGTTTTGTTTTTTAAAGTACATCTTATTTCCCACCAATCCTCTAAAGTCAGCATGGTAGACAAACAAGAGGAAAAACTGATCCTGTCATCCATTGGTTAAGAAAACCAAGAAGGATAAATCCACAATGACAGTCATCCAGGGAAAGACTGTCCCTTGGCTACCTGGTAAATAGAAGCTTGTGGGGGAGTGGATTAGACAAGCTGCTGTGGGTTCAGTAGTACAGGGGGCTCCATAGATGCCCAACCTGCTCCTTCTGGATTTGTAGCTATTATAGGAACAACTGGCTGGCTGGGACCTAACATGGCTTTGTTCAAATCAACTAAATTGAACAGGTTTTGAAAGAAGCCTTAGCTTCCAGCCCTTTAGTGCTTGATAACTAGTGCCCAAGTAAAATGTAAGGCATGGTAATCCATGCTTGCCATCTCAGAGCTGAGGAAGAGAAACGGGCAGGTCCATGGGGCTTGCTGGCCTACCAGCCTAGCCAAATTAATAAGAGATCCTATAAGGACACACAGAGAGAGAGAGAGAGAGAGAGAGAGAGAGAGAGAGAGAGAGAGAGA
>JADRCH010000232.1:927701-943337 GCA_019843965.1 Rhynchomys soricoides | reverse complement strand
AGAGAGAGAGAGAGAGAGAGAGAGAGAGAGAGAGAGAGAGAGAGAGAAAGAGAGAGATGCTCACAAGCAATAATATCTAAAGGTTAACCTGTAGATTTCATGCACAGGCATGTACATTCACACTTGCGCATGCATCCACCATAGGAACATGAGCCCACCCACATATTTTAAAAAAGTTAAATCAGAAATTCATAATGTTTAACAGCTCTATTCCACCCATTCGGGACCATAACCCCATATGTTGGTGTTCATGAAAAGCCTTCCTCACAAGGACTATGCTGGCACCAAGAAGTACAGTATTAAGACCCCACAACTTGTGATCTCACAGATCTTCCATTGTCGCCAACATGGAGAGACAATAAGTTATGGAAAGTAAGGCCTTCAATTAGAATATAAAACCTAGACGCAACAACTCACAGGAAGATTGGCTCACAAACACTGGGGTTTTAATATAACACAGAAAATATTGAAGGTTAGAGATTCTTCCATCCAAGCATTCAAGTCCCAAGTAAACCCCAAGCTGAAATCCTAAAATCATAATCTATTGATAAATGTGTCCACTCTTCTCAGTGATGTTTCAGACACCTGGTCAAAGAGACTGGAGAAGATTAATATTTTGCAAGAAGCTTCTAGGGAATGATCTAAGAAAATCAGTTACTCTCTTGGAAACCACCGTGTTATAGTCATGTTACAGAGGGTTGCTTTCAAAGGCTGGAGAGGTGGCTAGTGGATAGAGCACTTGCTGTTCAAGTTTGAGGGCCTGCTTTGAGTCTAAGCACCCACATAAAAAGCCAAATGAGATTGTACTTGTGACCTCACACTTTGCAGGATAGATCGGGACATTAGACTACTGTGGCTGCTGGCTTCCAGTTTAGCTCCAGATTCAGTAGGAGACCTTATCTTGGCCAAATAAGATAGAGAGTGATCGAGCAGGACACTCTTGTTCTCTTTATACACAGGCCTACACACCAGCACATCCTTGTGTGAATATACCATACACACACACACACACACACACACACACACAGAGAGAGAGAGAGAGAGAGAGAGAGAGAGAGAGAGAGATCCTATTCTGAATCCACACAGTGGTAACAAATTACCTTTGGTATTACCTCTCTCCCAGGGATGTTGGAAGAATTAACAAGGTGGTGTCTACAAAATGTTCTCAGCTAGTGAAAGAGCATCATGGGAGCTAAATAAGAAAGACTCTCGTCAGCAAAGCTCTTCTGTCCAGTGAGTTCCAGCAGAGCTCCCAAATACTCTTGTTCTCTCTTCAGATCTTTTTCTCCCTAACTTTGAAATGTTGGCATGAATGACTCATTGAGAATGACTAGAGGCAGCCAACAAAATGGAAAAGAACACTGTCTGTGTTTTCACAGAGGTTCTACACAGCTAGCACACAGCCTACTTCCTGCCCTCCCTCTAGCTCCGGACCCTATCTGGTTAGTTGGCTGAAGTGAGTCCACTACTTTTGCAGCAGTTATTTGTGCTCTGCTGAGTCAGACTAGATTGATCTCCAAATGTACTGACAGGTGCTCAAGCTGTTTTATGTTGGAGGTATTTCCCTCAACATGTGCTTTATCTCGTTTCTCTGGATTCTGTCAGAAATTGCATAGTTTGTTGCAGCTAATTGATTACTGTATAAATGAATATTATGCCATTAGAAACATAGGCTCTGTGTGTGTGTGTGTGTGTGTGTGTGTGTGTGTGTGTGTGTTAGGGGGTGGACCCACTATGTATGTCTGAATTGTCCTGGACCTTCAATTATTGGCTCCTTGGAAGCAGTGCTTTCCTTGGGTGAAGATTTTTAGTTTATATCTACTTTCATTTACTATTTGGTTTGTCATTTACATCTATTTGTATGTCTGACAGCCTATGTATTTTTAAATTTTTATTTTGTTTTAGTATGTCTGGATGTTTTGTATGCATGTGTGTGGGGGATACATGTGAAATCATGTGTGAGGGAGTATACATGTGTGGATGTGCATGCCGCATAGCACACATAGAGGTCAGAGGACACCTTGTAAGCATTGAATCTCTCATCCTCTCATGTAGGTCCCTAGGATAAGCTCAGGCTTGGCATCAAGGCCCTCTTTTCTGAGCTTTCTCATGGTCGCAACTGTGTGTATTTTAAAGCTCTACCTACTTGAGAAGGAAGGATAGGAGGGAGGGGAGGGGTGTGAAGGAGAGGACAGGAGAGGGGTGGGGAGGGGAGGGGAGGACCAGGGAGGGAAGGGGAGGGGAGGAGAAGAATCCCTTAAAAGAAAATAGGCTTAAATAGTTAACAAAACACTCCAAAGGAATGTTCACAACACCCTTTTAAGGGAAAGACTGTGTCCTCACATAGCTGGTGAAATTTCTAGTCTATTCCCCTGAATGGCAATGACCTTCCTTAAATCCTGTAGGCACTCCCTACCTTACCACCACTGGAAAGAAATCAGTCAGACCTGAAGCATCAGAGCAGCCATGTTAAGAGCCTTACTCCACTGTCTTGACCTCCAGCAGTGCTTCTGAGCCTGTGCTACTCTCCAGGAGTTTTATGGCTTTGTTATCTCTCTTCCCTCCCTTCAACAGAAACTCCTTCAAGCTTAGATATGAATTTATCAAGCTTTTCTCAGCCCCAGGGAATATGTTCTCATTATTCCTTTTAATCTTCATCTGCCATAAGAACTAACTCAACTGGTCTTCTCTAATCACTTCACTGAGCCTGCTTCCTTTTCCTCTATCTAGGAAAAGGCCCTCAGCATAGACTCCCTTTCTTACTGGGGATGCCATTTATTCCTTAATCACTATGTACTGAAATACATCTCAGGTGCCAGCCCCTGTCAGGACTGAGAGTACCAAGCTTTTGCATAAACACAGACCTAGCCTTTGAATGGCTATAGGTTTGTTAGGGTAGACTGCATGACTCCTCTGGGTCTGGAAAGATCCTCCAGGGGAAAGGTCATTATGATGCCTTTTGTCTCTTTCTCAGCAGCCTTACTTAGATAGCCTAGCACTGGCTCAGTTAAAGATTGGCACAAATATGCCACTAGAAAATCTTCATTGGGTTTATCACAAATATTAGTGCAAGAAAGTGCCTCATTTTTTACTCACAGATGGCGTAGGGTAACTGGGTTCTGAATGGAACATTTGTAACTACTGTTTACCTTCTAACTTGGAGGCTGTAGGTCATTAGAAGAGATGTGGAGGCAGGGGTAGAGGCTGATGACACATCTACATAACAAAATATATGTTTATAGCAAGAGATTCCAGTGCTTCAGCATTCAAAAGAAACCAAAACAAGTTTGCAGAAATCAGGGGATCTTTTTATTTCCTCTTCCTCTTACCTCCAGCAAACAGCTCTGTCCTTCCAAATGGCTCTCACCTCAGCCCTGTTTTTCCACCCAGAGGAGACTTTATCCCAGACACCACTTACCTCTAACCAAAGGCCTAGAGGAGCGGAGAGGGGAATTTGTCATCACCCCCAAGACAAGAACAAAGGGCAAGCATTCTCCCAAGGGTCTGGATGGCTTCGCAGCTCAGCCTTTATCTGCCCACAGCAGACAAAGGAGCTCCAGTTGCAGCAAGGAACAGGACCTTCAGGCCAGTGGCCAAACCCCTCCTGTTTCATCCACGCTCTCCCACCCCTAAATTCTCCTTCACTGTGTCCTAAGCTTTAGTCTAAAAATTTTGTGAGGATTAAGTATAATGCATGTGGTTAAATGGTCAGTACAAAGGACTTAGTAGAGTTATGAGCATTTAATTAGTAATCACTGTGTGGGAAACAGAGTAAAGGGAGGAAAGACATGAAAGGAGATCTTAAGCTCTCTTGTCCCCCTCTACACATGTGTATATAAGACACACACACACACACACACACACACACACAAACCTGAACCCACAAGGTATTAAGACAATTCTAGACTCTAGTCCTAAAATGATGATAGGAAAAGGTAGGTTGTATCTGGTAAAGATGACAAACAGAACTGAGCCCAGAATAGACTCCAAGAGTAGAGAAGTAACCAAGTCTATAGTCTACCTAGAGTTGTGTAGAGTGAAGCCACCTATGTCAACTGTCCTTTAAACATGACAGAAATCAGGGCTGAATGATGCTTTTCGTAGGTGGTGTAATATACAATGGAGAGCACTGACCAAATTCCTAGTAAAGGTAAGAGAAAAAGTTTAATAATTTTTCTCTGATCACTTCCTATTATAAACTACTTCCCAAACCATGTACCACAGATCAGCAGGAGCTGCTCACCATTTGCCCCTTTAAGGGGCATTTATTAACCATGCAGTGTGCATCTTATGCTGCTCTCAGGATACCGAGGATTCAGAGATGGCTTGATGAGCTCATGTCTAAGGAGAGTGGTATTTATGATCAACCATAGTAAAACCTTTAGTAGGTGTATGCATGGTGGTACACAGGACCACAGAAGAGGAGCAGAGAACCCAACTCAAGATGCGAGGATCAGAAAGCCTCCCCAGAGGAGATGATGCTTAAGGAATTATAAATTCCAAGTGGGGATTCTCCCTGCTTTGGCAGGAATTAGAACTAAGTGTTGGAATGGGAACCTTCTAAAAGCACAGAGACAGAGGAAGGAGGAAGAGGAGAAGATGGAGGAAAGGGAAGAGGAAGAGGTAAAGGAAGGCAGGAAGGTAGGGAGGGAGAGCAAGAGGGAGGGAGGGAAGGAGAAAAGAAGAAAGGAAAAGGAGCAAGAACCAGACAAAGATTGGAGCACAGATGACTATTTCATGAAGGGAAACCAAGAATCAAATATGAAGCCAGAGATACAGGCAAGGGCATGCCAACTCATGAATGACCTGCTTAGACATTAGGACTGTTTCCCCAAAACAACTTCAGTTTCTGCTATAACACCCATCTTTTGATAACAATTTAAAAAGAATAAAGATGTGAAGTGAGGAGCAAGAGGTATATAATGCTGAGATGCATACATTTCAAGTAGAGTTAGAACAGCTTGCTAACAGAATACCTGTGATAAGTAATAAAGAAGTCAAGATTAATCACTCAATTTCTGCTTGGGCATGTTTGGGAGCAGGGGTGCAATCATGATGCCAATTGCCTAACAAGGAAAAAAAGCAAGGGAAGAGACAAAAAGTCAATAACTTCAGTTTAGGCTTTTCTTTATTTTGTTGCTGAATGTTGAATTCAAAGCCTCATGCATGCTAGCCACATGGTCTACCCTGAGCTACTCCTTCAGTGGGCTTTAGAATTTGTGGTCATGGAGTACATGAGGTGAAACTGTTTGGCTTGGCAGCTCTGTTTCTCTACTTGAAACCAGAAAAGAGTCTAAAGTAGTCACCCAATGAGAATGCATCTACTCTTTGTGCAAGCTCATGAGTATGCATGGACAATCTTAAAAGAAAACCAGGTCTAGAAGATGGGAAATGCCAATATGTAGGTAGAAGAGGAGCCAGAGAGGAAATCAAGAAAGTACATCCAGAGACAAACACACATGGAGGAGGGGACAAGGCATGCTTGGAAAAAGAGTTCCAGAGTGAGTAGATGGGAAATAAAAGAAATGGATATAAATAGTATCAAAATGTGGTATAAGCAACGTCAATAAAATATATTTTTAAAAGAAAGAAAAAAATCACTGCTTAAAGTAGAAACTGGCACAAATAATAAACATCTTTGTTAATATTTTACATGTACTTATTTATTGTATATATCTGTGTATGTGGGGTTATGTGCATGTATGGTGACATGAGTATGACAGTCAGAGGACAACTTGCAGGTGTCAGTTCTCTCCTTCTGTCACATAAGTCCTGGGGATTGAACTTGGGTTGTCCGGCTTGGCAGTACCAAGTCACTTCACCACCATACAGAGGGGTGACTTCCTTATATCACTTCTGAACCTAGATGGTGAGTAAAAAGAAATAGATGTCTTGAGCATTCTTAATGAATAATAATTAATTGGATGGATTGCTTATTGTCAACACCATGATAAATTAGGGATAGAGACTAATGCATAGGTCAATTTTTTTTTAATTGATGAGAAAGTAATTTGCTATGTATCAAATATAAAGGTCACAAAGGAAATGTATTAATTTCTAGCCAGTATCTGAACATAGAGAATTAATTAGAATAGAGTATCCACAACTCTCCCACAGCAAGACAGCACATTTATCACTCTTTTTAATGTTCTCAGTTGAAAGAGTAATCAGGAAAATGCTGATAATCTTGCTGTTGTCACATTTCACTTTTTGACATTTTGATCTGGTTCCTTTATATTTTTTTTACATAGTTTCAACAAATGCCGACGAAAGAATATCTGTACATAATTAAGACATTATTTTTTTCAAATCCATTGTCAATGCTGGTCATCTCACAGTGCTCAAAAGCAGCTGAAGCAACTCTGAGTGTGAGTCATGGTTACCTGGGTTTTCTATGTGGGCAGTTCTAATGCTAGGGAAGAAACGCTTTCAGTATATTCTAAACTAGTGTTGTCAAACGTATTATGAGAAACTGAAATGTAATTTCAAATTTCCAACAGCCACATGAAAAAAAGAAAACTGGCCGGAAATGTAACCCAGCATTTACAAGGTAATATTTTTACATAAAATCCATGTTGTATATTTCTAGGATATGAGGCTACAGAGGTGGTTCAGGGCTTATGTTGTTCAAGCTCCTGTAAAACTTCCTCCCCTGTAAACTGGGAAGAGTCCCACTTTCCTTGCCTAGCTCTCAAGAGATAATAACCCTTACAATGGGTGCAAAATTGTTCATTATACAAGGATTACTTGTTTCGGCTATTGCAAATTTGAGATGAGCCTGAATTGGCATATACTGGGTATTGACTGTTGGGTGCTGACTGTTGAGTGCTGAGTGTTGGATACTGACTATTAGGTACTATTGGATACTGACTGTTGGGAGCTGACTATTGAGTGCTAACTGTTGAGTACTGACTGTTGGATACTGACTGTTGAGTGCTGACTGTTGGATACTGACTATTAGGTACTATTGGATGCTGACTATTGAGTGCTGACTATTGAGTGCTGACTGTTGAGTGCTGACTGTTGAGTGCTGACTGTTGGATACTGACCATTGGATGCTAAATATTGGTTGCTGACTGTTGAGTATTGACTGTTGACTGTTGAATACTTACTGTTGGGTACTGACTGTTGGATACTGATCGTTGAGTGCTGACTGTTGGATACTAACTATCAGGTACTATTGGATGCTGACTGTTGGATGCTGACTATTGGGTGCTGGCTGTTGAGTGCTGACTGTTGGATGCTGACTGTTGGATGCTGACTGTTGGATGCTGGCTGTTGGGTGTTGACTATTGGGTAATGACAGTTGAATGTTGACTGTTGAGTGCTGACTGTTGGATACTGACAGTTGGATGCTGACTGTTGGGTGCTAACTGTTGGATACTGACCGTTGGATGCTGACTATTAGGTACTGACTATTGGGCACTGATTGTTTTGAAGTATTTTTGCTGTTATTCTCTTATGATTTTTTTTGAGGGCTTTTGTTTTGCTTTGGTCTTTAGACTTTGTTTTGATTTTGTTGTTGTTGTTGTGTTTCATTTTATTTTTAAATATAGGCTCTCATTCTGTAGAACAGAGTGGCACCAAACATGCTATGTAGCCCAGACTGGCCCTTAATGTGTGATCCTCCTGCTTGGCTGTCTATAGTGCTCAGATAACAAGCATTGCTGCCCTTTGGCTGTTGCTTTGTAGGCATTCTTAAGAGACTTTCATTTCCACCTTCCTGTCATCCTTAACCATGCTCAAATCCAGTAAAGTAATTCCTCTGCCATAAAGCATACTTCTCGATTTTTATCCACTGAGCTTATCACCTATCCAGTGCATCCCAAATGTCAATGTAGCCAAAGCCATTACACAAAAGATTTTTATGTCCAAAACAAAGAATGACAATAGCAATGTTGTTATTCATGAAGCCAAATTAAATTTAGATAATCTACACTTTTCCCCTTTTTAAATAAAAGAATGACAATATTTTGTTGATATTTTTAAAGCAATACATTCTCTTCTCTTGAAATAAAAACAACTTATCTAGAGTCATAACATCCACATTCATCCAGGTGTCTCCATCAGCTTCTTCTGATTTCATAGTTGAAGATGGAGCCCTACTGTGCTGGCCCATTCTCCTATAGAAATGCTTCCTGAGCTCTTCATGTTATGAATTAGTATCAAAATTCTTTACAGGCAGCTTCTGATTCTGTTTCTGTCTCCCACATGGGCTTCAGTCTCCACATGCATCATGCATACCATGTCCCCACATGTACCACAACAGCTAATGACTGTCCTCCGTGCTTCTCTCCACTCGCGACCTTCTCTCCCACTCCACATTGCCTTTAGCTTGAAATGCCATCTGCTTTTCACCCTCTGTCTAACCCCTTCCTCTGGCTAAGCTTTGTTCTTCCTCCTGCCACTGCAAATATCACAGCTTCTACTTTGACATCTCTGAGCTTCCCCAACAGGCTGATCTCCTACATCGCAGAGAGTATAACAGGTGACAGAGGTAAGATAGGATGAAGCTCAAGTAAGGGAAAGGGTTAAAAATGGGAACACCACCACCACCACCACCACCACCACCACCACCACCACCATGACTTGGCACTCTCCTGCCTGTCCTGGACTCTATGACAAAGTCCCAAACCATCAAGAAATAAAGTCTTTAACAATTGATATCTATGCAATGGTTAGCTTGGAGAAATCCTTTGCACCCTTGGAGGATACCCAAGCACTTTGCCTTTCCAAAAATACAGCCTTTCTCCTACTCCTAAAGACCAAAAAGCTTGCAACCTGTTATTTTTGTGCAAGAATTTCCCACCATGAGCCAAGAAGGCAGAAGAGCCCCATGGCCCAGCAGAACCCTCTGTAACAGAGATGTGCCTGTATATAGCTCATGCATATAACCCAGAGCCCTTGGCCTCTGTCAGTAGGGTATGGAGACAATCAGATACCAGAACACATCAAAGAAATAAGCCTCCTCTTCCTGGTTGTTCACAGTACATCAATTAGAGGATGCTAAATCATCCTTTTTATTAAAGGTTATGTAGGTAAAACCCCCAGTAGTGTGAACTTACAATTCACTTAGAGATTCCAAACACAGTTCTCAGCATCCTGAACCAGTGACAGGGATGTGGTCTGGTGCTTCTGAAACCTTTGCTCTCACGGGTGCAAAATGGTCATGGAAGGAAGACATTGCTTCAATGCTTTCCAACAAAGAATCATAAAGCAAAAGTCAACCTATAGAACAAACCTTCAAAACAAGGCTCCCACACCAGCCCTCTGCTCCAACCTCCGAGCCCACTCGTCCTGGAACAAACTTGAAGTGGGAAATCACTTGGACTCAGAAGCAAACAGAGTGACTCATTGGTTTATTAAAGCTGGAATAAACAGAGGGAAGCAAGTGTCTAAGGGAACAATGGGAAACGGGAATGGTTTGTCTTTTGGGGAGCTTGAGTTTGTCCATATTTTGGCTGCCACAGGACACCCACTGATGGTGGGGTATTGTTTTCAAGGACTGTCTTTTCCAGCAGTTGGCAGGACATCACATGCCTTTGGTCCTCTGCTCTGCCAGGGGAGGCCGCTGCACTTACTAATTCTCCCTCGAGAGAGACAATAGGACCACTGAGAATTAGATGGTAAATCCTTGTTGGTAGATTAGGGATAATTTAGCCAGGGTGCAAGCAGTAAGAAATCCAAAATTACAGCACCCTAGTGGAGCCACGTGTTCTAGTAACTGTTCAGTGCTATGTTCATAAATAGCAACAAAATTAAATGAGCATGAGGGGTTAATGGTTATTGCAGTGATTGGGGGAGGGCAAACAGGAAAAATGGGTGCTGCAGAAACAGGCCATTGGTTGAGTCATTATACAGTATTTTACTTGTAAAAACTAGGAATGTGTATAGAGAATAAGGTCATCTATTTAGAAGTTAGTTAGAGCTGGCCCTACTTGCCCACCTAAAGAGAACAGCCACATCGGGGTGATAAACCCTTTGAACTGTGTCTAAGTGCCAGCACTGTTTACTCGGAGGAAGGAAACTGTCAGTGGTGTTTGCTCACAGTGATCCAACCACAGTGTACCTGATGGATTTGGGACCAGTAAAGGAGAGGCATGTCAAGTGTAGGAAACAAGAGGTTTGTCACAGGATTAGATTTAGAAAGACAAAAGTCATGGGGAGACCTTTGGCAGCCATTGTCTGCTGTGAAACTTCAGGCTAGGGCTGTTTGGATTGAGAGCTGGCCTCACATAGGAAGGGAGGACAGGCCCCTCAGATGTGAACTGCTACTCACCACTTGAAGGAATTCTGTACTTGTCTCTGTGACAACCTTCTTTTCAAGGGTAAGGGGTCAACTTACTTTAAATAAATTTATCATTAAGTACTGATATGCACAGCAATCTATCCACTGGAGAATTCTTTTTCCTTCCAACAAATTTTCTCCATTCTCAACTCAGATGAACATAAACTGTGTGTTCCTACCTGCAATTGTTAATAGTATCATAACAGCTCTTTTTACCAAGGAATTTTATTTAAAATGTTTTGATTGTAAGAATTAATGGGAAGCAGGTTTGAAACCATGCCTTTGTTTGTACCTGAAATCAAATGTAAAATAAAGCCCATGTTCAAAGGCAGAAAACAAAGCAAATGCTCAGAAGGCCCGAGACCAAATGTACATGAAAGTGAGATCAGGTACAATCCTTTCCAGAATTTTCTGTGAGCCAAACATGTTACTTGAAAATGGACTGGATTGCTTGACCAGTCAGTACTGCACCAAATGATCAGAATTCAAATAAAATGCAGAAACGTTCAGTATTTGAAACTTTTTTCCCAACTAGCCTATGAACCAACTTGTGTGTTTCCGAAGAGTTTAGTGCTTCAAAGCCACTGATGGATTGATAGGTTTCTGATGACTCATTCTGCTTTCCAGAAACACACAGGTGTCACCGTTGTCATCTGAGTACTTCAGGTTGGTCTATCTCACTACTTGCTAATAAATACTCTAGACCATTACACACACACACACACACACACACAAACACACGTGCATATACCATACATATATGGACACATGCTATAAACAATGATACCGCTAGGAAAGTTTGATATTTCTTAGCTCTATTTTGCTCAACTTGAAAAGAACTTTCTATAGAGTTAAAATCTCACTCTTTCCTGTGTGGATTCTGTCGCTGCCTTTGGTCTATAACTTCCAAGTGGAAAGTCCTAATTTATTTCTACCATGTTGCATTTATTTCAAATGGGAGATTTTCATGAGCAATGAATGGCTCAGACTAGAGCAATGGTAAAGTCCTTGCCTTGCAAACACACAGACACAAGTTCTGTCCCAAGAGCATACAAAAAAGTTTTGTAAGGACACAAGCTTGGAATCCCAGAGATGGGGAGGTAGAAGCAAGCAAATCCAGGTGGCTACAGCTCACGGTCCAGTAGCCTAGACTTTTAGGTGAAGTTTAGGGTGATGAAAATCTCTGTCTCAATAAGATGACACTTGAAGTTGTCTTCTAGCTACACGCAGACACCACACACACACACAGACACACACGCACACGCACACACCCCTGTACATGCATATGCACATAAATAGATATTTATCCAAAAGATAACATGTATTTTTATAGACATAAAGATATTAGAGATGTTAGAGTGTAAAAATTTGTTGCCCCTGTTAAAAATAGTTCACTCAAAAAAAAAAAAAAAAAACTAGCAGTAGATTTTTTTGTATTATCCATCAATTCTACTTGCATATGGGAAATATGCATAAGAATGAAAAGCAGATCCATTTGTCTGTTTGCTTGCTCATTTGAGACAGGGCTTTGCTATGAAGCTGTGGCTGATCTCAAACTCATAGTTTCCTGCCTCCACTTTCAGTGTGCTTGCATCATAGGTGTGCACAACCATGCCCAGCTTGAAAGCAGGATCTTGAAGAGATATTCACACTGCTCTCTTCATGGAGGACAAGAATTGAATGCATGATACATATTTGCATGCTACTATGCAATAATGGAATATTATTCAACTTTTAAAAATGAGGAAATCCTACATCATAGCAACATGGATGAACCTGAAAGACATCACTCTGAGGGAAATAACCCAGGTTCAGAAAACAAATACTATGTGATCCTACTATCTGAGACAAAGTGGGAAACACAACAGTGGTTGTCATGTGTCTTAGTCAAGTTTCAATTCCTGTGATGAAATACCATTGCCAAAAGGAAATCTAGGGGAAAGGCTTTATTTATATCAGCTTACAGTTTCTCATCACAGTGCATCATCAAAGAAAGTCAGGGCAGGACTCAGGGAGGAACCTGGAGTCAGGAACTAAATCAAAAGCCATAGAAGAACATTGCTTACTGGCTGGCTCTTCGTGGCTTACTGAGCCTGCTTTCTTACATAATCCAAGACCACCTATCAGGGATAGTACCCCACACAATGGGCCCAGTCCTTCCACATCTGTTACTAAGAAGCATACCACAGACTAGCCCACAGGCAAATCTTACAGAGGTATTTTCTCAATTGAGAGTACCACAACCAACTCTGACTTCTGTCAAGTTGACATAAAAGCAGCTGGTGTATCAAGGTTTAGTAAGCAAGAGATGGTATAGAATGGTATAAAATGCTAATTATGAAACATAAATGATTGGTGGAGATCCACTCTATAGCAAAGTACCTCTACCTAATTCAACAGTATACATTTCCACATGTGAGTAGACCTCATGGCAAATGTTCTTACTGAAATAATGCAAACCAAGTAAATTTTTAAAGGGTGCAAAGCAACTTTGAAGCAATAAACATCCTCAATATCTTTACTGAGTTTATTTTCAGTTATACATCTCTACATGTGTGTTGTGGATGCCCATGAAGGCCAGAAGAGGGTGTTAGATCCCCTGGAGCTGCCGTTGAGTATTGGGAATTGAACTCCAGTCCCCTGGAAGAGCATCAAGTACTCTAAACTACTGAAGCATCTCTCCAGACCCTCATCTTCACTGTCTTGATTGTGCGACTACCATCATAAGTATGTGTACCCTTAAGAAATTAAAGCTGGAGAAAGAGAATGCTTCTTAAAACTATCTCGAAATACTTTGATAAGACAACATTGTTGACTTCAACACTCAGTCTAAGTCCAGAAGTCCTACCTTTCCCAAAAATACTCAGGCTTCATCAAGATGCTCTTTAGGGCTCTACCCATACTCCCTAAGAGTCCAGATTCACAGCCAGTTGCACGGCAACACAGGCTGTGGTTGTTGGTAACCCTCTGGGAGAAGTAAAGCAAACAGAACTGTAGCTTTTCCTCCTCCTTCTGCATTAGTTCTTGAGCCTGGGAGTAAAATGCTAATACTGGGAAGCAGCTAGCATGGGTGGAAGCAGCCCATTTGTCTACCTTTTCAATAGTAGGTGTTCTCTTGTTGCAGAAGCCATGCTGTTTTAACTCTACCTTTAATGACTTGATGTCTTCCTGAAGTCCCTTTCCTTTCCAACCCCTCCCCCCAATATACATACTGCTGAGTCTGTCAGATCCACACCCTTCAGGGTAATTAAGAGTCTAAAGTTCTATTCCTTGGTAACAGGAGAGAAAACAAGCATTTTATTCATCCATTGTCATTATACACAGTGACTCCCTAGTGGGTCTTTGAATCTACAAATCGACATGGGAGTTTGATGACTCTATTCAATAGTTCAAAGTCTCTCTTAGTGGTAGGTTGTGTTGGCTTTTGAGGAAGATATACAATGTAACTGGAGCCCTTAACCATATTATTAAACAAATAATCCTAGTATTAATATTTCTTATTGTCATTTGCTGGCAGCCAAACACTGCTGATTTTTATGCATTCAGTTTTATTTGTCCTGAATGAATGAAATGAGGACATGATTGATGACTTCTGGCTAACAGGTTTTAAAAGCTGACATGGAAATATAGTGACTTAGAGATCCCTGAACAAAGAGTGGTCCGTTGACTCAAGGGGGCTTGTTTCTCTGGGGCTAGTTCAGGGGTAGCACCACCGACTTGTGCCGTCCAGAGCATTGACTTCTCATATCTTACCTGTGATGGTTCATGCATTTGAAAACTAGGTCCCCAAATTACGATACTGTTTTTGGGAGGTTGTAGAAATTTTGGACCTAGCATGGGATCTAGATGACAGAGATTTAAAGGAGTAAATCTAGAAAGTTACAGCCCAGCCAAATTCCCATGCAAGATTTCTGCTCTTCATTCTACACTGCTGAGCCCCACCCACCCCGGTCCTCTTCTACATCATTTGCTTAGTAAACACCTTAGCCAAGTGATAGACTCCAGTGCCACCTACATCACAACATTTCCACATCAAACCTTTCTCTTCTACACTCAATCATTAAAAAATGTCCTGCATTGTTAAAGATCAAAAATCATGTTCTTTCTTCTCCTTGACTAAAAGAGTAATAACATAAAACATCTTTGACTTCCCTTTTATGTCCAGATCCTTCCAAATTTCTCTTTAATTTCACATCAGACTCCTACGAATCCTTAGGTTACTGTGTTTGAATTTTCTCCACCCTGTCTCCCTGAACTCCTTGAGGTATGTTTTTACCTCCTGTTGTTGTCCATGGATGCTACTTAATCAAGTTTACCAGGAACTTCCACATCACAGAATCCAACCTCCAGCCTTCATCCTCTTTAGCTCATCAGTTGCATTTGACACAGTTGTTACTTTCTTCAATGTTTTCTGCACTGAGTGGCTACATTGTTTCTCATTGTTGCATTTAATGCAGTTGTTACTTTCTTCAATGTTTTCTGCACTGAGTGGCTACATTGTTTCTTGTTGGTTTTGTTGCGGCAGTGGTGGTTGTTATGGTTGGTTTGGGTTTTATTTCTCTTTCTCTTTTTAAATTTTCTCCCCATTTAAAAAATAAATCTCTGAATGGTACACCATAGGACTCAAGGATATTTTTCTTTCTTTGTTTGCTTTGTTTTTCCTCATTTAGGTTTGTGTCGTTAAATAGCATGTTCATGGTGACAATTAGAACTTTATAATTCTAGTTCAGGTGCTTCCAGGTGCTTTCATTGAAATCACATTCATGCATCCTTCTTCAAACTTCCCAAAAGGAGCTTGTGGGATCTTCCTTCCACACACCCATGCCTCTGGCTCTGACATTCCTCAAATGCACCTGCTTGGCATAGGCACACTACTCCTGTCTTCTTCTCACACCCAAGCACCTCTCATCAACTCTCCATCCACACATCCCCTCCCTCTTCTAAGTTGCCCTTGTGGCTTGCACGGTTCAATAGCATCTTCATTGGAACAAGCTCTGCTGTGCAACATCCACAATTAAAACTATTTCCTCACTCCTCATCCCCATTAGACAGAAACTCTGAATCACTTAGGTTCTCACTGAAGAAGTTCTCAGTCATTTCTCTGCCTTCCTCTCCTGCATGTGGTAGGTCAAAAAGAGGTACCTACAAGATGAAGGGATCACACCAGAAACACACCTTCCACAAGGATGCCTGAGGAGCTGTGCCTTGAAAGACAGAAGAACCTTTGCAGGTTCTGCTCTGAGCCCAGATTCTAATTATGAGTTGCTGTGTGTGAATAGCTTTTACCTACTGCTGGAACTAAAATAAATAAATAAATAAATAAATAAATAAATAAATAAATAAATAAA
>JADRCH010000232.1:872970-927691 GCA_019843965.1 Rhynchomys soricoides | reverse complement strand
AAATAAATAAATAAATAAATAAATAAATAAATAAATAAATAAATAAATATGAAGCTGGTGGCTCTTCCTTGGTCCCTGTTCTACTGCAAAGGTCAAAAGTTGAGGGATTTGACACACAAGACAAAGGAACTCAATACAATGATAGAAAAATTTGCAAAGCCCTTACAGCTTACATAAACTGTGTCCCGACCATGCCCTAGGGGAACGGAAGGCACACTGCTGAGCTCCCAGTGAGGTTGGAATCCAGTCCAGAAAATATATTGTTCCCATGAACGTCTGTGTATTTCTGTAGGCTCTCTCAAAATTACAAGAACAATGTCCACTCCATTTGGGATGTTTGCTTTTCAAATTATATTTAGTTTGTATTGTTGGTTTTTAGAGTCTTACTATGCAACCCAGACTGGCCTCAAATCTACAATTCTCCTATTTGGCCTGCTAAATGCTGGGATTACAAATATGTAACACCATGCCCAGCCTAACATGTTCATTTTCATAGAGCACATTCTAAATCAGCTCCTGACTTAGCCACCTTCCCAACAATCCCCCCCACGCTGTTGCACACACACACACACACACACACACACACACACACCCGCCTTCGGTGGTGTTAGCTTGACTCTTCCCCACTGCTGCTGGAAGCTGACACCTCACACTTTGCTCAGACATAAAACCCAGGTGCCCCCTTCCTGTTCATACATTTGAGCACTAGTCTACAGCTGGTGGTGCCTTTTAGAGGGTTAAGGAAGTAAATCACTTTGGCCCTAATAAGCTTTGAGGGTCCCAGCCAATCAGCTTCCAGCTGAGCTTTCAGTTTCTGATGGATCCTTACAAGAGGCACTGCAACCTCCCAACACACCAGACAGTTCCCCCTGCCTTCCCGGACACAACATCTGTCCCTGCTGTACCATGAGCTAAAATGAGCCTTGCCTCCCTTTCTTGCCTCTATCAGAAAAGTCACCAGTACACTCTTACGGGGATGGCACAGTTCCAAAAAGTACTCCATTGTATTTGTCCTGTCACGTTGGCTCATGGGTTCCCTCCCAGGTTCTAAACTTCTAACGCAGGTAAATTCTTGAATTGGATTCAATAGCAAATAATTTTTTTTAGTTATATGGCCATGTGAAAAAAACTATGACATAGAGTAGTGAAATTCTACACTGTTCTGTAGGGATTTGAATCCCAGATGCAGTTGTGTTGGTATTATGAGACCTTGGTATAAGGAGGATGTTATAAAGTTGGATATTACACACAGGGAACCCTTGAGGTCCATGGTATATAGCAAATTGCATGTAAGTGTTTACTGTCCCTGTTAAGAACATTAGTAAAGTCAAATGTCTAGGGTTTTAACTAATTATCTAGAAGCCCAGTGACTTCATTGTATATATTCTTCCAAAACTGCCCCACATAAGCATGTCTGAGCATCCACACCTGCACACCACAGAACTTGAACCCAACATTAAGACACGTGGCCAAAACCACTGTGCAAGCCAGCTTGGAGTACCTCCCCTGCTTTCTGTTTACTGCTGATGCCCTCATAGTTCAGAGAGATGTCTCCTGAGATTTCTAATGGTTGCTGTTCCATTAAGTGAGACTTCAACTGAAATCAGTCACCCCTGAGGACCAGTCACTGCTTGAGCTTTCCTGGCGTTTCCATTCCCACAAGCCCTCTGTTTCTGCTCATTGGTCTTTGTGCCTCCTTCCTTGCCTTCTTCTTTCCATGTGGCTCCCCACGTTGCTGGTTCCTTCTCCCCTCTACAGGAAGGATGACAACCTTGCTATGGACAGAACCCTCTCCTTACAAAGTTCTTATCTGCTTGGTCCAGTGACATCAGATGTCACACTCAGCACCTAGAGTATGAACCAAACCTGAGCGTGAAAACCTGGGGTACTGACACCAGGGCTCTTACTAACCCAGAGCAAAGGAGACAGGAGGAGGCAGGCAGGTGGGGCATTTAATCCACTCCTCAATTTGACCCCTTACTGGGAACTGAACTTAGAACCTAAAGCCTGTTGGGCAAGTGCTCTACAACTGAGCTATATTTCTAGATGATAGCTGTGAGTCTCACATTCTCCAATGTTTTCCCAGCCTTTGTGCAGTGAAGTTTGAATTTCCTCAATGATAGAAAGGTGGACAAGGCTCCCAGAGGAAAGAGTTTGGTCTGTACTCTCCTCTGCTTGGGGTCACAGTGCTATCTCCTGACACATTCCAAGTCCTTATAAAAGCTGTCAGGGCCAGCAAGCACACAGACTGCCCAAGAAAAAAAAACCTATTAAGCATCATGAGCTAGATTTTACAGCTCCTAAATAACATCTCCCTTTGAGTTTTCCTAGAGCTCCACTTTATGTCTGCCTTGCTTACAAGCTTGGGGTGTGACTCCAGAAAAGTCATAGAAACAGAGAATACGGCCTCCCAGTAACAGTTTTAAGAGTTTTAAATATCAAATATTTTATACATATTTTATATATTTATCTATATATATAAAGAATTTAATATTTAAATTTCAATATATATCAGATCTAAATAGTATGAATATATTAATGTATTTTATAATATATTATTAATTTATAAATAATATTTTATTTATATTTATATATTTACATTATAATTATATCCTAAAGTATATTTATATACATATATTTATTTATATATAAATATTTATATAATTTATTTGTAATATATCATAATATATATATGTGTGTGTGTGTGTGTATATATATATATATATATATATATATATGCTGGATAAATGAGTCAAGTCAAGTCAGTAATCAAGAGCACTGGCTGATTTTCCAGAGAACTTGGGTTCAATTCCCATCACCCACATGGAAGCTCACAACTATCTGTAACTCTTGTTCCAGGGAATCTTACACCCTTTTCTGACTTCTGTGGGTTCCAAGTACATAAGTGGTACACAGAAATACATGCAGCAAAACACCTACATGCATAAATAAAATAATTTTAAAAATTAAAAATGATTGTGACAGATAAGTCTAGGATTGGATTTCAAGAAAGAAATTAGATATTTAACCTATATAGTTTTCCTAAAAATAAAACCCTTGGAATCAAATGAGAATATCTCACTTTTTCTCAGGACACAAGCTAACATAAAGAAAACATAAAGAAAACATGATCTGTCTTTTAAGTACCTTGCAATTATGATTGTGTGGTCAGAGTCAACGTCCTGTGAGTATAATATTAATAATTCTTAGCTCTGGTCCGACAGTTTTCTCTGAATTAGATTATTCAGCTTTTATCTAGTAAACCAGCTAAAATAGCCTATCCTGGGCTTCCACTATTGGAAAGTTCACATATCAGAGCTGACTACAGGTTCCTGACACCCACGTCTCACTAAGCTCCCTGACAAATGCTTTCCTAATTTTCTTTTGAGTTATCTCTGGAGTCTGTGTATTTGTCATTATGGTATTGAGCCATGGTGCCTCCCCTCCCGCCGTGTGTGTGTGTGTGTGTGTGTGTGTGTGTGTGTGTGTGTGTGTGTATGGGGGGAGTGGGGGGACTGTGTAAGTCTATGTATGTATATATGAGTAGGAATGTAGGGGGACAGTTTGTGTGTATGTATTATGTATGTGTGAGTATGTGTATGTATGTGTGTGTGAGTGGGTGGGCAGAGTATGTGGGAGTGTGTGTGTGTGTGTGCATCTGTGTATGGGAACTGCTCATCTGTTCATGCACAGGTGAAGGCTAGAGGACAATTTCAGATGCTTCCTCAATTGATACCCACCTTATTTTTTTAGACAGATGCTCTCACTGAACCTGGACCTCACCCTTTCAGCTAGCGAGTGACCACCAGGGATCCTCTTGCTGCTGCTCTTCCATGGCTATGCCTGGATTTTACATGGGTACTGGGATCTGAACTCAGGTCCTAATAGTAAGACAGCAAGCATTCTTCTTCTTGAGCCATCACCCCAATCTTTCCTGATGTTCTGTATTAGAAAGACATGAGCCCTACACTTTGGGCTAGAGAGACAGCTCGGTAGGTAAGATCACTTTTTGGAAAAGCAAGAGGACCTGAGGTCGGATCACCAGCACCCATGTAAAAGTCAGGCATGGCTCTCCACGCCTGGAACCCCAGAGGTGAGGGAGAGACACAGTAGCTTCTTTTCACCAGCTAGCCAACTGATCCAAAAAATGAGCTTCAAGTTCAATAAGGAAAGATGCCTGAATGAAAGAAGGGGAGGGGGGTGTCATAATGACTTCTTCTAGCCTTCCCATATGTGTTCATGGATACTCAAACTTCACCCCATCCACACACTCCAGTGCAGATATTACACAGATAAAAATTAAATGAAAAAAAAAAATGAATCTATTCCTTCTCCTGTAGGGTTGTGCCTTCTTCCTTGCATGGTTTGCAAGAGTGAAACAGGTCTGTGTTGTGTAATCTTTTGAGGGTGTCACTACAAAACCAAATGTCCTTTGTCTGCCCTTGGTGTTTGTCCCCCCATCTCCTAGTCTTAATTCTTATACTTGTTGTTTAGAAGAAGTAAAAAAGATCCAAACCAATTCTCTGAGTCCAAGAGTTTAAAAACATGACCAGGGGCACATTTTCTAAATAAAGACATTGCAACCCTGAATTCTGAGTGACCAGATACAGGCCTCTGTTTTCAAAAAGCAAAGAGTAATATTTTATGCTGGAGTTGCTGTAATATAAATAACCATGTCTGGAGAAACCTTTCTGCCAATGTCTCACAGCCCAGAGGACGGGCTGGGTCCTCCAAGAGACCTAAAAGAGAATCAGGGGAAAGTCGGAGGTTTCCTGTCTTTGTAATGAGTTTACTAATTAAATCTTAATTGTAAACCAAGCTGAGCAAAATTCAAATGAACCTCTGGTGCCAGAAGCCAGGTTATTATGAAGGAATTGTTTATAGGGACAGGGAAACGACTTTCTAAACATCACATTCCTGTGCAGGAGCCAAGACTCCGAGGAAGTCCCCCTCACCATGAGGAGAAGCTCAGAATGGAATAGGACTGAGGACTTGGGATAGCTCAGCAACATCTAGGTGTCCGATTCCCTGAATTCAGCCATTGCCATAGGTTGCAATATTCTCCTAATGGAATGCAAAAGCCCTGAACTGTGGGCAATGCAATGTGCTTTGGCCCTTGAGCACAAGCCGTCCAGCATTTCAGCATTGATGTGATGTGGCAATGACAGAAATGGAAATTCCTTTTTCTTCATAAATCCCTACTGCTCCACTGGAAAAGAAGCTGTACAACTTGACAGAAGCCCAAAAGCTTTAGACAAACGGAGCCACATAATGGAAAACCCAAGAAGTTGGTCATGCTTTCTCTTAGCATCACCACTGAGGTGGGGTGTAGGCCAGAAAAGAAATCAAAGCAAAATTCACATGGCTATGTACATGGTTCAAGAGAGTCTATTACCAGGTTAGGAGAGGAAAGCACTTGTTCCACTTTGGTGGTCGTTGGTTGTTGTTGTTATTGATAATGGTGGTGGAGGTGGTGGTGGTGGTGGAGGTGGTGGTGGTGGAGGTGGTGGTGGTGGAGGTGGTGATGATGGTGCAGGTGGTGGTAGTGGTGGTGATGGAGGTGGTAGTGGTGGTGGAGGTGGTGGTGGTGGAGGTGGTGGAGGTGGTGATGGTGGTGCAGGTGGTGGTAGTGGTGGTGGAGGTGGTGGTGGAGGTGGTAGTGGTGGAGGTGGAGGTGGTGGTGAAGGTGGTGGTGGTGGAGGTGGTGATGGTGGTGGAGGTGGTGGTGGTGGTGGTGATGGAGGTGGTGGTGGTGGTGGTTGTGGAGGTGGTAGTGGTGGAGGTGGAGGTGGTGGTGGTAGTAATGGTGTGGTGGGTAGGTGTGTGTGTGCATTTCCTTTTACTTATTTCTTTAAGTCAATCTGGTTGGGTATGGCAGCATATACCTGTAATCCCAGCACTCAGGAGGCTTAGGTAGGAGAATACAATAGAAGGCCTGGGCTGCCTAGCAAGTCCCTGTCTCATTGAACAAATAAAAATAAAATGAGTAACTTGCCTTTGGGCCTGTTTTTTGTGGCATGTGTGTATGTGCATATTTGTGTGTGTGTGTGTGTGTGTGTGTGTGTGTGTGTGTGTGTGTGTGTGCAGGCACCTGTACATGTGTACATACTTGTAAAAGCCAGAGGAAAATCTGGCAGTTGTTTAGACCCCCTTATTTGGGGGGCAGAATCTCTCATTGGCTTTGAGCAAGCCTTAGTATCAACAAGAGCCACATCAGGGGCTAGAGAGATGGCTCAGCGATTAAGAGCACTCTTTGCTCTTGCAGAGGTTCTGAGTTTGGTTTTAGTATCTATGTCAGATGGCTCACTAGAGTTACAGGGAATTTGGCCATCCTTTCTGGCCTCTTCAGACACCTGCAGGCATGCACACGCACACGCACGCGCATGCGCACACGCCCACACAAATAAAAAACTAAACTAAAATTTAAAAGATCCACACCAGTCATGAACAATACATGGCTCCATTATTTATAGGCTAGAACGGGGCTTTAAAAATAACATTACAAGTTATTATTAATATGGATATCTGTCATTATTGATTGTCAACTTGACTGTTGTTTATGAAACACAGCCCTGGATGCCCTTGAGGTTGTTTCTATAAAATCTTAACTAAGGAGGGATTGCAGAACCATTCTATGAGCTGGAGTCTTGGGCTGCATAAAAAGAGGTGGCCAACTGAACATCAGCACTCATCTCTCGCCAGCCAGCCAGCCTAATCAGCTAGCTACAAGGACGGTCTCCAAGTACCAAGTGGACGCTACTTGGTGAGTTACTACTCCAGCTGCACTGCCTCCTCACCATGGATACTGTCTGCCACCCCTGACATTACACATTCCCTGCCATGAGGGACTGCGACCTCAAACTCTAAACGGATAGACACCTTTCTTTCCTTAAGTGGCTTCTGTCACAGCAACAAGAAAAGTATAAAAATATACCATCATTTGACTTTTAATTCAAGAACAGGAAGTAAGAACACTGTATCTCTCTGGAGAGCTGTCATAAAACAAGAGTCCTCCATCTCTAAGTCTTTGATCCACTTTCTGAGTTACCCTATGGAGAATGTGGAACTGTCTACTATTTATTCACTCAGTACATTCAAATTGTTTTTATGGATCTTTCCTCAAGTCCCCAGTTGTTCTTTGGTCTTCCTGTTCATGGAAACAGAGGCTACATGCAGATAGTAAAACCCCATCTCATCTTTGGAATCTTCTGAGACATAGTGTATGTAGGCTTCTGAAATACCCCTTTGTTTTAGCCTTGTCTGTCTGCAAGGTAAATGCCATGCTAATCATAAGATAAAAATTGGGCCATTCTCGAAAGGCTTGCTGTTTGAACAAAGGACATTGGTGGATCCAATGAGTCGCTGAACTTCATTTCATCAATTACTAAACAGAGAAAAGTTACACATCATCCCAATATGGATCAAAACTTAGTAGCTATATGGTGCTGCGGTGAACTGGAAGCTGTTGAGTGTTGGGGAGAACAGGCACACCAGAATGCGGAGGTCAGAAGCTGTAGCTCCTCAAGCACCATCCATTTCATGTTTGAGACAGGGTCCTGGAAGCAAACTGATTAGGCAGGCCAAAGAGCACGCCCCATGGATCTGCCTGTCTCTACCTCCCCACGACTAGAATTACAAGAGTGGGCCACTCTATCTGGCTTTCCAAGTGTGGGTTCTGAGGGCCCAACTCAAATTTCCATGCTTGGGAGGCAAGCATTTCACAATCAAGCCACCTCCCAGCTCCAAATGTTTTCTTGTTTGTCTTTTCGATCTACCAACCAATTAAATCTGTTTGTCACTCTCTCTCCACCACAACTTATACCAGGCCAACAACTATTCATACTGTAAGGAGAGTCACTGAGAATCAACCTATGTCCTTGGGGGTCATAGGAACCCCAAGGACATAGGTTCTCAGCTGTGGCTGGATAGACTTGTGGGCAGGTGAGTAGCTCTTACGCAGCCTAGTGTCTCATATTTTCTACAAGGAGAGATTAGATTCATGCAAAGTCCACCAGCATAATTTTATCTAGAAAACGTACCCTGGGGACCCCCACCAAAAGTCTAGCCTATAAGCTTAGCTTTCTCAGGTCAAGAAAACTTCTGGAGAAATCATGTGTCCTGATAGATGGCTGGTAGCCTGTTTCTTGGTGGTGCTGGGGTTGGTGGTAATGCAGGTTTGGGGGTTGGGAGAGGGCTTTTTGTGATATTGGTTTGTTTATTTGCTTTAGTGTTTACACACAAAGTCTTCTTGTGTAGCCTAGCTGACATAAAAATATTGTAGTCCAGGCTGGCCTTGAACTCTCAGCACCCAAGCCTCCTGAGTGCTGAGATCACAGACCTAAGCCAACACAGTTGGCTTGGAAGTCAATTTTCATTGACAGTTTATTTACCAAGAAAAGAATCCAATTTTCACAAGCATGTAATTACCTGTCCTGATACATCTATAGCTGTTAACTTTAGAGTGTCTTACTTTAATTGTTAAATACAGAAATTGGTGAATTTTAAGAAAGCATGAGTCTTATTTATCTAGAGGTCATCTACATCACAAGAATATTGTAAGGCACAGAGACACATACCTATTGTCCCAACACTTAAGAGGCAAAAACAGGAAGAATGTGAGTCAGGACAGACCAGACACATGGGGTAAAATGTTCTGAGAAAGAAAAAAACTTAATTAAATTAAAAATAAAAGCTGAAAGAGATGCATAGCCCATGAAAGGCATTTTCCCATGGCCTTCGAAATCCCTTATAAGATTGTGCAAGATAGACCTAAATCAAAGAAGCTGTGCCTCACCTTTTGTTCCAATGAGGTGGCTAGGTCCTGGTGGTAACAGGTAGGCAGCGATGCCATTGCAAAATCTGGCATCAAGGGTTCTTATTTTATTTTACTTCTTTCATTAAAAATGGATACATACCTCCTCTCCAATTAAGCATTCCTTTTACCTTAGAAATGGATTTCAGGGATGTCACGTGATAACCTAAGCTAGACTCCAAAGTGCTATTAGTCTGTGAGAAGCCAGGCGTAAAGCAATTCCAGCTTACCAGCCAAAGGTCAGATAAGTCCCCTTGACAAGCTTCATAGCTCCCTGTAACACTCCACTGCTGAAGGCCACAGGCCACAGGATGTTGTAAGTGGCTGCCATGTTTCTAACTAAGCCTCTATGTTCAATGCCACAATACCTAATTTCATCTCAAAAGAAGCACTCTGTGTTTATTTGTGTGAGTGTGTGTGTGTGTGTGTTATGTGTGTGTATTAAGTTTGCAGGTACCTGTGCAACTCTGTGTGTTTGTGTGTGTGCTCTGTGTGTGTGTATACATGAGCTAGAAGTCAACATGTGTATATTCATATACATATATGTATATGATATCATACACACACACACACACATACATACACACAACCCAGAAGCCAACCTTGGATGCTGTCCACTTTGTTTTTGGAGCCAGTATCTCTCACTGGCCTGGAACTCACAAGTTAGTCCCAGGAGGACCTAAGGATCAAACTTGTCTCTGCTTCCCCAGCAAGAGGATCACAAGTGGGCATGACACTGTACTGCTGGCTGGTATTTTTATGTGAGTTTTAAGAATCAAGTCCCTATGTGTGCAAGGCAAGCATTTTACTAGCTAAACTATCTCCCCAGTTCCAAATACTGAGTTTTAGAAATGCCAGAACATTTCTGCAGGTTCCTGTCTCTCTTCCCGTTTGTCTCTCTTTTTCTCTTTCTGTCTATCTCTCTGTCTCTGTATGTTTATCTCTGTGTGGGTCTCTTTCTGTGTCTACCTCTGACTTTGTCTCCTATATCGTTGTGCTCTCTCTCTCTCTCTCTCTCCTCTCTGTCTTTCCCCTCCTCCTCTCCTCTCACATTTTAACAAGGAAAATTACGGCTTTGGAAAACCAGATGGGTTTATGTTGCTCCACCAGCCTCTGCCTCAGGGGTGTTGGAGATCTCATTTGGTGGCTTGCTAACTCTGAGGCCTTCCAAACCCATGTGGCCTCTGCAAGAAAGAAGGCAGCTGCAAGGGAGGAACCTGCCTGTCCTGCCTGATGACAGGGAGGTGATGGCAGAGGGTGGGTGGATCTGGAGGCACCTCTCAGGTGCTGCAGAAAGAGCTTCTGGCAATTTCCTTTTTCCAGGTGCAGCTCTGAAACCCTGAACTGGCTGCTGTTCAGTTGAGCCCTTGCCACCCTGAGAGCAAGTGATCAGGCCAGGACAAGCTTTAGAGGCCTGGTATAAAGCCATTGAAAGAGACAGCACCAACTCTCAGCCAGGAAACAGCCTAAGCAGGTACTTTACCCATTTGTGTGCTATTGTACACTAACTGATGCTTACCCTGCACAGGCTGACAGAAGGGTTACCATACTGTGGACGATCATGAAGCAAGAGGTATTCAGGAAATATTGTCTTGAGTATATGGAGAAAAAAATCATCATATACTGGAAATGGGAATGTAAATCAGCATATGCATGGTAGAAAATGTAGAGGTTCTGCAAAACTTAAAAATTAGAAAAGCAGGATTAGCATATGATCCAGGATTTCTGCTGCCACAATCAAAGGAAATGACCCAATATTGTTTTTAAATCAATTTTATTTATTGTGAGTCTCTGTCTCTCCCTTCTTTCCCCCCCCCCTCTGTGTGTTTGTGTGTGTGTGTGTTTATGTGTGTGTGTGCCTGTGTATGAGATGTATCCGTGAAGGCCTGCATCCCATGATACACATATGGAAGTCAGAGGACAACTTTACAGAGTTAGTTCTCTCCTTTGGCCTTTACACTTGTTCTAGGGAATGAACTCAGGTCCCCAGGTGTGTGTACTATACGGTTCTAAAATGCTGAGCCCCAAAACTAAAATCTTAAGGAGATGTCTTCTATTCCGTGTTCATTGCAGCATTAACCACTGTACCACAAGGTCCTATTCAAAACCTGAGTTTGTTAGAAGTGCAATAACAAAGTTCCACAGATTGCATGGTTTAAACAACAAAACAGTATTGTTCCACACTGGAGGTTGGCAGTCCAATATTAAGATACCAGCAGGATTTGTTCCTTTCAAAGCCTCTCTCTGCGAATGACTGAATAGATAAGAAAAATGTTATATTTCCACAGTCAAATATTATTCACTGGTGAAAAATGAAAGTTTCAGACTTTCTTTTTTCCATAAGAGCGTGATTCATGTGGGGTCAGGTTGCTCCCTAAAGGTCTTCTTTTAACTTAATTTTCTTCCTAAAGACTCCACGCCCCAATACAGTCCCATCTGAACCAAAGGTTGTGGCTTTGAGATACTGGTTTGGAAGGACTCAATTCAACCTAACACTAACCCTCTTTCTTTCTCTGTGAAAGCCCAGGGTTCTCAATTCTCTAATGGTCTGTTGGGATTTTAACATATGAATCGAGGAATAGGCAATTCATCCCACATCATAAGATAAAACTTCTCAACACAAAAGCAGACCTCGGGCTAGATATGGCCCGCAGACCAGAGGATGCTCCCTGGTTTGCAGTGTTATATAAGCCGCTAGATTTTATAAAGATGAGGAGGAGTAAAGACCAAGGGAGAACAAGATCTGTGCAAGATCACCCAGGGAGCAGGCATCTGTCCCCAATCCACAGTACCCAATGGATGCTCCCAGCAGTGTGAGGTCACTCTAGCATGTATGAGGATGAGGCAGGGGATGTCAGTGAGCAAAGTGAACCCAGATGAGTGCTGCTGGGAAACTGCAGGGGATGCAATGATAAGAGGGCCAAGCTTACAGTACTTCCCAGAATGCTCTTGACCAAGGCTTCCTGAAGAAGCAGAGTTTTAGTTATGTCCTAGAGACATGAAGAACTTCTCATTGATGGGACCTCTTCTTCACCTACACACTTGCACAAGTCACACTGATATTTGTCCCCTTTCCATGGCTGCAGAACACCCTAAGTCGGGCACTTTGTGAAGAAAAAGAAAAGGTTTGTTTAGCTCAGGCTTGGAGGCTGAAAATTCAAGGCTTAGTTTATCCTCTTGTAGGGTTTTATGGCAGGTGGCATCATGGTGGCAGAGCCATGCATGACAAGCCTGGAAGACAGAGGACTCAGCAGCCAGAACTTCTCTCTTGTCACAATTATATCTCGCACAGACAAATTCAGAGTCTCATGAGGAATGCATTAACTTTCTCCCAAAGGCTTAACCTCCATGACACCTACACACCTGCCGCTAGAACTATCTCTTAAAGGCTCTGTTGCCTTTTAGGACCACCCCAAGTATGTACACATACCCAAACCACAATCAAGCATAGCAGCAGCTACCCAAAGCAAGCTCCGCCCTGTATCCCTGAGGTTCCTTCTACTTCCTGGGCTCCGGGGCTGCACGTTCTCACCATCACTCCATCGCTGTGTGTATAGGTCCGATATTCTGTTCTGCTTTAATCTTGCTTTCTCTTAGACTGTTTCAGCTCCATGTATGCAAATATTCCAGGATGCCCCATCTTGAAATATTCTTCCTTAAACCCCCAGCCTGCTGATGATCCCTAAGAGCAGTCTACACTCATGTCTACCTAAAAGCTTCTGACCTTATCCCTAGCATTCCACCATGGACTCATGGAAAATGACATGGGATCATTTCTGTTTCTTTTGTTGCTAGATTTAATGGCAACTCTGGGTCACTCTGCTTAGCAGGTAGTACTGTGGGCTACTCCCTTCTGATTTCCCTCCCTTTTCCTGGCAGATAGACTCACCCACTTACTGATAGGACAGACCCCTCTTGACCACTGTACTTATGAATATGACCTTATTTGAAACAAAGTCTCTGTGGATGTGAGGCCATTGGGGGTCCTTGATGCTAACCCAATATGACCATGTGTCCTCACCAGAAAAAAGAAATTAGACAGACTAATGCCATGTAAAGACAGAGCTGAAGCAAGGAGGCAGGCATGTGAGGAGATAGACAGGGGTGATATCCATTCTAGGATCTCCTAGACCACCAGAAAGGAGCTAAAAGAGGTAAGGGTGGGTCCTCTCTCCCCACCTACAGGCTATCAAAATCAATATGATCAATACCTTAGTTGACTCTTCTAGGTTCCAGAATGACAAGACAAGAAAATTATTTTGTTTAAGAGTGTGGATCATTTGTTGTAGCAATGCTGGACATCAATATATTTTTAAGTACAATAAAAATAAAAGATGCTGGCTACCCAAACTTTATTCCTCACTGTGAGCCATACATGGTCTTTCTTTCCAGTTCCACTTGATACCCACAGCCTATGTGCCTTCCGATCTTCAGCTCCCCCTTGTAGTTTTAATCACATGGAGCTTCATCAATCAAGATTCAATAGGAATCCTCTCCAGTACTGCCTTTGCTCATGTAGTATATGGTTATCAGGCATACTTAGTGGATGATGCTGTTCCTCTCTGTGATGCTATTGACTCTAATACCTGGGTCTTCACTTCATGCACCACCCAAATATCTGTCCCTGTAAAGCCACTGTAAGATTCACTTATTCTCAGGGTCACATTAGGTATTTAGCAAACAAGTAACATATAAAATGTGAGGATCAATGTTTTGTATAGGACAATTAGGGCCAGTCAGCTGACTCAGCAGATAAGGGTGCAGGCAGTCAAACATAAGAACCTGAGTCAGCCCAGGGACTCCAATCCACAGGGTGGTAAGAGAGAATCTGAAAGCTGTCTTCTAGATCCACCACACACACACACACACACACACACACACCACATAATTAAATGATTAAAAACATACCACTACCCACTTAGAACTACCGTTTATTAACTACACACTGTATCAGGGATGTCAGATTTATAATCGTTTTTCTTTTTTCCTTTTTTTTTAATTTATTTCTTTTATTTTTTGGATACCTTATTTACATTTCAAATGTTTCCCCCCTTACCAGGTCTCCCCTTTGGAAACCCTCTACGACCTCCCCCCTCTCCCTGCCTCTATGAGGGTATTCCCCCACCCACCCACCTACTCCTGTCTTCCCTCCCTGGCATTCCCCTATACTGGGGCATCTCACACCCACAGGCCCAAGGGCCTCTCCTCCCCATAATGGCCAACAAGGCCCTCCTCTGCCACATATATGGCCTGAACCATGGGTCCCTTCTGGGTATTCTTTGGTTGGAGGTCCAGTCTCCAGGAGCACCTGGGGGTCAGGCCAGTTGACACTGTTGCTCCCTCCATGGGGCTGCCAACTCCCTCAGCTCCTTCAGTCCCTTCTCCATCATCTGGAACCTCATGCTCAGTCCAATGGTTGCTGTGAATTGAATCTTTGGTATTCCAAACTTTTGGGCTAATAAGCACTTATCAGTGAGTATATATCAAGTTCATTCTTTTGTAACTGTGTTCCCTTACTCAGGATGATATTTTCAAGTTCCATCCATTTGCCTGCGAATTTCATGAAGACATTGTTTTTAATAGCTGAGTAGTATTCCATTGTGTAAATGTACCACATTTTCTGTATCCATTCCTCTGTTGAGGGACATCTGGGTTGTTTCCAGCTTCTGGCTATTATAAATATAGCTGCTATGAACATAGTGGATCATGTGTCTTTATTACATGATGGAGCATCTTCTGGGTATATGCCCAGGAGTGGTATAGCTGGGTCCTTATGTAGTATTATGTCCATTTTTCTGAGGGTGTGCCAAACTGATTTCCAGAGAGGTTGTATCAGCTTGCATTCCCACCAGCAATGGAGGAGTGTTGCTCTTTCTCCACAACCTCGCCAACATCTGCTGTCACCTGAGTTTTTGATCTTAGTCATTCTTACTGGTGTGAAGTGAAATCTCAGGGTTGTTTTGATTTGCATTTCCCTGATGACTAAGGATGTTGAACATTTCTTTAGGTGCTTCTCAGCCCTTTGAGTTTCCTCAGTTGAGAATTCTCTGTTTAGCTCTGTTCTCCATTTTTTGATAGGGTTATTTGGTTCTCTGGAGTCTAACTTCTTGAGTTCTTTGTATATATTGGATATTAGACCTCTATCAGACATAGGATTAGTAAAGATCTTTTTCCAATCTCTTGGTTGCCGTTTTGTCCTATTGACACTGTCGTTTGCCTCACAGAAGATTTGTAATTTCATGAGGTCCCATTTGTTGATTCTTGATGTTAGAGCATAAGCCATTGGTGTTCTGTTCAGGAACTTTTCCTCTATGCCCATGTGTTTGAGAGTTTTCCCCACTTTCTCTTCTATTAGATTCAGTGTATCTGGTTTTATGTCGAGGTCCTTGATCCACTTGGACTCGAGCTTTGTACAGGGAGATAGGAATGGATCAATTCGCAATCTTCTGCATGTAGACCACCAGTTGAACCAGCACCATTTGTTGAAAATGCTGTCTTTTCTCCACTGGATGGTTTCAGCTCCTTTGTCAAAGATCAAGTGACCATAAGTGTATGTGTTCATTTCTGGGTCTTCAATTCTATTCCATTGATCTACCTGCCTGTCACTGTACCAATCCCATGCAAGTTTTTTTATTTTTGTTTTTGTTGCTTTTTTGGTTTTTTTTTATCACTACTGCTCTGTAGTACAGCTTGAGGTCAGGGATGCTGATTCCTCCAGAAATTCTTTTGTTGTTGAGAATAGTTTTTGCTATCCTGGGTTTTCTGTTATTCCAAATAAATTTGAAAATTGCTCTTTCTAAGTATATGTAGAATTGATTTGGAATTTTGATGGGGATTGCATTGAATCTATAGACTGCTTTAGGCAGGATGGCCATTTTTACTATAGTAATCCTGCCAATCCATGAGAATGGGAAGACTTTCCATCTTATGTGGTCTTCTTTGAGTTCTTTCTTCAGAGACTTGAAGTTCTTGTCATACAGATCTTTCACTTGTTTGGTTAGAGTCACACCAAGATACTTTATATTGTTTGTGACAATTGTGAAGGGTGTCGTTTCCCTAATTTCTTTCTCAGACTGTTTATCCTTCAAGTACAGGGAAGCTACTGATTTGTTTGAGTTAATTTTGTATCCGGCCACTTTGCTGAAGTTGTTTATCATCTGTAGCAGATCTCTGGTGGAGTTTTTCGGGTCACTTGAGTATACGATCATATCATCTGCAAATAGTGATATTTTGATTTCTTCCTTTCCAATTTGTATCCCTTTGACCTCCTTTTGTTGTCTAATTGCTCTAGCTAGAACTTCAAGTACTATATTGAATAGATAGGGAGAGAGAGGGCAGCCTTGTCTAGTCCCTGATTTTAGTAGGATTGCTTCGAGTTTCTCTCCATTTAGTTTGATGTTGGCTACTGGTTTGCTGTATGGGCCTTGAATACCAGATCTTTCCAAGACTTTTACAATGAAGGGATGTTGAATTTTGTCAAATGCTTTTTCAGCATCTAATGAAATGACCATGTGGTTTTTTTCTTTAGTTTGTTTATATAGTGGATTACATTGATGGATTTCTGGGTATTGAACCATCCCTGCAACCCTGGGATGAAGACTACTTGATCGTGGTGAATGATTGTTTTAATGTGTTCTTGTATTCAGTTTGCAAGAATTTTATTAAGTATTTTTGCATCAACATTCATAAGGGAAATTGACCTGAAGTTTTCTTTCTTTGTTGGGTCTTTGTGAGGTTTTGGTATCACTGTAAGGTAGCCTCATAGAATGAATTGAGTAGTGTTCCTTCTGTTTCTATTTTGTGGAATAGATCGAAGAGTAATGGTATTAGGTCTTCTTTGAAGGTCTGATAGAATTCTGCACTGAACCCATCTGGTCCTGGGCTTTTTGCAGTTGGGAGACTTTTAATGTCTACTTCTATTTCTTTAGGCATTATGAGACAGTTTAGATGGTTTATCTGATCCTGACTTAACTTTGGTATTTGGTATCTGTCTAGAAACTTTTCCATTTCCTCCAGATTTTCTAATTTTGTTACTTATAGGCTTTTGTAGTAGGATCTGATGATTTTCGAATTTCCTCAGAATCTGTTGTTGTATCTCCCTTTTCATTTCTAATTTCGTTAATTTGGATACTGTCTCTGTGCCCGCTGGTTAGTCTGGCTAAGGGTTTATCTATCTTGTTGATTTTCTCAAAGAACCAGCTCCTGGTTTTGTTGGTTCTTTGTATAGTTCTTTTTGTTTCTATGTGGTTGATTTCAGCCCTTAATTTGATTATTTTCTGCCTTCTACTCCTCTTGGATGTATTAGCTTCTTTTTGTTCTAGAGCTTTCAGGTGTGCTGTTAAGCTGCTAGTATGTGCTCTCTCCAGTTTCTTTTTGGAGGCACTCAGAGCTATGAGTTTTCCTCTTAACACTGCTTTCATTGTGTCCCATATGTTTGAGTATGTTGTACTTTCATTTTCATTAAATTCTAGGAAGTCTTTAATTTTTTTCTTTATTTCTTCCTTGACCAAGTTATCATTGAGTAGAGCGTTGTTCAGCTTCCATGTGTATGTGGGCTTTCTGTTGCTGTTGCCATTGAAGACCTGCCTTAATCCATAGTGATCTGATAGGAGGCATGAGATTATTTCAGTCTTCATATATCTGTTGAGGTTTGTTTTATGACCAATTATATAATCAGTTTTGGAAAAGGTACCATGAGGTGCTGAGAAGGCATATTCTTTTGATTTAGGATGAAATGTTCTATAGATATCTGTTAAATCCATTTGGTTCATAACATCTGTTAGTTTCACTGTGTGTCTGTTTAGTTTGTGTTTCCAAGATCTGTCCATTGATGATAATGGGGTGTTGAAATATCTCACTATTATTATGTGAGGTGCAATTTGTGCTTTGAGCTTTAGTAAAGTTTCTTTTATGAATGTGGGTGCCCTAGCATCTAGAGCATATATGTTCAGAATTAAGAGTTCTTCTGGGTAAATTTTTTCCTTTGATGACTATGAAGTGTCCTTCCTTATCTTTTTTGATGACTTTTGGTTGAAAGTCAATTTTATCTGATATTAGAATGGCTACTCCAGCCTGTTTCTTGAGACCATTTGCCTGGAAGATTTTTTTCCAGCCCTTTACTCTGAGGTAGTGTTTGTCTTTAACATGAAGTTGCATTTCCTGAATGCAGCAAGATGCTGGGTCCTGTTTATGGATCCAGTCTGTCAGTCTATATCTTTTTATTGGGGAATTGAGTCCATTGATGTTAAGAGATATTAAGGAATAGTGATTGTTGCTTCCTGTTATTTTCAATGTTATTTTTATGTTTGTGTGACTCTCTTCTTTTGAGTTTGTTAAAAGATTACTTTCTTTCTTTTTCTAGGTGTAGTTTCCCCCTTGAGTTGGCATTTTCCATCTATTATCCTTTGTAGGGCTGGGTTTGTGGAAACATATTGTGAATATTTGGTTTTGTCATCGAATGTTTTGGTTTCACCATCTATGGTAATTGATAGTTTTGGGTATTGTTAGCCTGGGCTGGCATTTGTGTTCTCTTAGAGTCTGCATGAGATCTGCCCAGGATCTTCTAGCTTCATAGTCTCTTGTGAGAAGTCTGGTATAATTCTGATAGGTCTGCCTTTATATCTTACTTGACTTTTTTCCCTTACTGCTTTTAATATTCTTTCCTTGTTTTGTATATTTGGTGTTTTGACTACAATATGATGAGAGGAATTTCTTTTCTGGTCCAATCTATCTGGAGTTCGGTAGGCTTCTTGTATGTTTATGTTCATCTCTTTCTTTAGGTTAAGGAAGTTTTCTTCTATAATTTTGTTGAAGACATTTACTGGTCCTTTAAGTTAGGAATCTTCGCTCTCTTTTATACCTATCATCCTTAGGTTTGGTCTTCTCATTGTGTCCTGGATTTCCTGGATGTTTTGAGTTAGGAGCTTTTTGCATTTTGAGTTTTCTTTGACTGTTGTGTCAATGTTTTCTATGGTATCTTCTGCACCTGAGATTCTCTCTTCTATCTCTTGTATTCTGTTGGTGATGCTTTCATCTATGACTCCTGATCTCTTTCCTAGGTTTTCTAACTCCAGAGTTGTCTCCCTTTGTGATTTCTTTATTGTTTCTATTTCTATTTTTAGTTCCTGGATGGTTTTGTTCATTTCCTTCATCTGTTTGATTGTGTTTTCCTGTAATTCTTTAAGGTATTTTTGTGTTTCCTCTTTAAGGGCTTCTACTTGTTTACCTGTGTTCTCTTGTATTTCTTTAAGGGAGTTATTTATTTCCTTCTTAAAGTCTTCTATCATCATTACGAGATGTGATTTTAAATCTGAGTCTTGCTTTTTCTGGTGTATTGGGTTATCCAGGGCTTGCTGCGGTGAGAGAGCTGAGTTCTGATGATGCCAAGTAGCCTTGGTTTCTGTTCCTTGTGTTCTTGCCTTTGCCTTTGCCATCTGCTTATCTCTGGTGTTAGCTGGTCTTTCTTTCTCTGACAGTGGCTTGTTCCTCCTGCAAGCCTAAGTGTCAATACTCCTTGAAGACCAGCTATCTCTGAGAGGAATTTGGGTTTGGAGAACTGTGGTGCAGTGTCAGCTCTGGGGTGCAGACAGAAACCAGAAGGATCTTATCCCCAGCTGTCCTTTGGTTTCTGTGTCCCGATGACTCTGCAAGGGACCCTTTGATCCAGTGAATTTGAACAGAAGTGGTGGTCTTGCTTGTGCTCAAAGGGGTGTCGGCACTCCTGAGATACCAGCTCTCTCCTGGCACTATTTGAGTACGGAGCCCTGTGTCTCAGGATCAGCTTCATGGCTTTGGAAAGAAACCAGAAAACCACTCTTCAGTCTCTGTGTCCTGGGGATTCCAGGTGGGTCCCTCTGAGCAGACAGGCTTGTCCACACTCCTGGGAGTCTAGTTTTCTCCCAGCGCTATTTGGCTATGGAACCCTGGTGGCCCAGGCAGAGGTCCCCAGCCACAGATGGAGACCGGAAGCCAGATTTATTTTCTTAATCCTCCCAATCATCTTGGCAAGATAGATGGCCATGATTTCTGTCCCTGTTTTCCTCATAAAGGAGTAAGAGCTATGGAAAGAACCATCTCCCAACCAAAGAAGCAGTGGGAATGAGAAACATGCAGACTGGCTGAGAACACAGTGTGCACTGGAAAGATTCACTGCTTTCCTTAGTGGTGTTTGATGATTGACTTGTTTTGGAACCAAATGGCATGCTCTTCCACACCCTATTGAGGACTCCTTTAGAATATGCCCTTAATTAAGACTCCACATTCTGCCTCTGATGGCTGTGGTTTATAAGATTAGGAAACCCATCATAAAAGACAGTGGGGTGGGATTCTGGGAGTTTATCACTGAAAAGTCAGTTCATATGTACTAGATAAAACCCCTGTGGGGCATAGTGGCATACACCTTTAATACCAGCACTTGAATGTCAGAGGCAGGCAGATCCCTGAGTTCCAGGATAGACTGGTCTACACAGGAAAAAAAGCCCTGTCTCAAAAAAACACATTAAAAAAAAAGTAAAATAGACATAATAAAATAAAATATCATATCCCTACTGGACATTTGATTTGTTTGCCCTGTACTTATTTTCTGATAAATATTGGAATACAGATTGAGCTCGCTCACATACAACATGATGCACACACACAATTTGTTTTGTTCAACCTCGACCAGAGACCTTCTCTCCTACACTTTGGTAACACTTCCTGTTTTCCCAGAAGCCCTGCTAAGCTGTTCTTCTTGTTTTTTTTTTTTATTTTTTTATTTTTTTATTATTATTTTTTTTTTTGGTTTTTCTGAGACAGGGTTTCTCTGTGTAGCCCTGGCTGTCCTGGAACTCACTCTGTAGACCAGGCTGGCCTCGAACTTAGAAATCTGCCTACCTCTGCTTCCCAAGTTCCCAAGTTCTGGGATTAAAGGCATGTGCCACCACTGCCCTGCTTAAGCTGTTCTTCTATTGTTTGTCTGTCCACCTGTCTATAGAGTTCTTTACACCCTTCAAGGACCAGCTCAAATGCCACTTCCTCTGGGAAGTCTTTTTGCATTCTCCACCCTTGGCTGCTTCAAAAGCCACAGGAGGACAGGTTTCTGAGCCCTGTGAGTGGGAAGAGAGGAGTTGGTTCCCAGACTTGTGTCAGGATTGGAAGCTTGCAGAAGCAGGCCCCTCTGCCAAGTAAGGAAAGTGCCCACATTGGTGAACCAGGCTCCCCTACCTTGGCCTCCTGCAGCTGTGCAGTATGTAAGCTTGCGGCCCCATTTCTTCTTTTCTTTTCTTTTCTTTTTGTCTCTTCACCTGTGTATGTGTGTGTGAGTGTGAGACAGAGGGTCAGACAGACACAGAGACAGAAATAAAGAAAAAGAGAGACAGAGAGACAGACAAGAGGGTCTTATGTAGCACAGGCTAACCTCCAATATGTGGTGTAGCCAAGGTTGAGCTTCAACTTCCACCTTTCAAGTGCAGGAGTTACGGGTAGTGGTGGCGCACGCCTTTAATCCCAGTACTTGGGAGGCAGAGGCAGGTGGATTTCTGAGTTCGAGGCCAGCCTGGTCTACAGAGTGAGTTCCAGGACAGCCAGGGCTACACAGAGAAACCCTGTCTTGAAAAACAAACAAACAAACAAACAAATTTAGAAATGTTCAAGTGCAGGAGTTACAGATGCGCAGCGCCCAGTTCTGTTGTGTTGGAGACTGAACCCAGGGCTTCCTACCTGGTAGGCAAACACTTCCCCAACTGAGGGGCTTCCCCAGTCTTGCTACTCCATTTTCTCATCAAGAGTCCTGAGACCAATGCTGTTTCATAGCCACAAACAAACCTGCAAGAAGAAGAAGAAAGAAAAAGCAAAATGGAACAAGCCTGGGAACTAGGGCTTGGTAAGAGTGTGGTTGGACTAAACCACACATTAATTCACCTGTTTTTAGGGCAATGAAGACCTGATTGTATAAAACTAAGGACAGCTGCCATTATAAATCACGCTGACAACCAGACTACCTTTTCTAACCACTTTGTTTTAAGTCCATGTTTCTGATATTTCAATGAACATTAAAGAAAGAAAAAAGAGGCAACAAAGGGGGTGTTTTCAGATTAAAACAGATCCACTTGTAATGTCTATTCTAACATACGGGGCTCAAAAGACTTTCAATTAGATGAGCCCAGACAAGCAATAAATACCGAAAGTGAAGTTGAAAATAACTCCCAAGCTGTGATTTATAGACACCATAACTTATCCACTATTAAAATTATAGTGGCAGCGAAGACATAGTATCAAGTCAAATAAACTACTGTTTTGAAGTTGTTAGTAGTTAATTAAGTGGATGTCTATGGCTAATAGATTGATTAGCTTTTAAAAGTTTACTCGAGGGGACTAAAGAGATGGCTCAGCGCCTAAGAGCACCTGTTGCTCTTACAGAGGACCCAGGTTCAGTTCCCAGCAGCCACATGTTGGCTTACCCTGAAGTTCTCAGGGATCTGATGCACACAGACACTCATACATATTTTTAATCTCTTTTTAATTTCTTTTCAAATTGGAAACACACATACAAAAAAGTGAAAGGAAGGAGGGAAAGTACACTATTCTGTTTTGCTTATGACATGACTATTTTTGTGTGTCCTAATAATTTATATAGATTAGTTTCACTTTCTGGGGAATGAAGGAGACTGGGAGAGAGGGAAAGGCTGAGAAGGGAGGGGTAGCAGAGGTGAAGAATGTGCTCAAAGTTCACTATATAATTGTGTGAAGTGGCCTTCTGTAACCATGGATGATGATGATGATGATGATGATGATGATGATATTTAAAATTTATTTCAATAAACACAACTTTGTGGAGATTTTCAATCTACACCCTAAAGTATCTTCAAAAGAAGTATGTTTGGGGCTATGATTTTATGCTAACTAAAGATATCCCCACTTTCTCAATTCATCACCAACCCACTGGAGATTCTGAAAGAACAGTTTTAGTTGTCGGCTCTCAGAGTACCTTGTGTGATTAAAAGAAAAACATAGAGAAAAAAAGAGATAAAAATATGAAGAGAAATTATGTTTCCAGATGCAACTTTTGTTTTCTTTGTCTTCTCCTACCCTTTCGTGGTTCTAAAAAACAAAGAATTGTTCCAGTCAGTTGCCATGTGGTTCAGGAATGAGGAGCAGAAGCAACAGGAGGTGGAAGTCAGGGAGGTAGGAGCTCCACAAACTGGAACTTTATAAAATCTGTGCCTGTGAGGCTGGAGCAACAAATGTCGATGCCAGCCTGGAGCCCCTAGGCCAGCCAAGGACAGAAGGCAAGAGTTAGCTGCACCATGGGAGAGGGGCCCTAGGAACTGCCATCTTGGACAGTTTAAGGGGAATTGGCCATTAGCTGGCACAAGTGTCTCTTCTCTTCTTCCTAGTCTACGTTTTCTCTTCTTTCCTTGTGTGCATTTTTAAATGCTTGCTTTGTTTATTTGTTTGTTTTTGAAGCGGGGTGTCACCCTGTAACCTTGGCCTGGAGCTCACTGTTATAGACTAGACTAACCTCAGGGTCAAGGATCTGTCTCCTACATACAGGATTAAAAACATGTGCCCCTACACCCAGCTCCTTTTTTTTCTTTTCTTCTTTTCCCCTTCCTTCCTTTCCTGATCCTTTCTCTCCTTACATCTTCTCCCCCCCTTTAGACAATATTTCATGTAGACCAGGCTGGTCTTGAACTCACAATATCTTCCTCCCCCCCACCACCATTTTTTTAAAAAAACAGTACCTCATGTAGACCAGGCTGCACTTGAACTCACTATACCAAGGATGACTTTGAATTCCTGATCTTCCTACCTCTACTTCTTGAGGACTGGTACTGCAAGCCTCCTCCATCAGGCTATGTTTTATGCAGTATGAGGGAGGGGTTCAAACCAGGGCCTCACACACGCTAAAGCAGGTACTCTACACTTGCCAGACATCCACAGCCTGCAGTCTTGTTTCTTGAGAAAGCAGAAAAGCTCTGTGACCATGTTTCTCTGGGCCACTCACTCTTCACTGTGCCTTCTGGTCTCTCCCCAAACTGGTCTGCTGAAATTGCTCCCCCTACTGCCTCAGATAACCCGATAACCTCCTGACAGCCACTTGGAATTTCCTTCTCAGGCCCAGCCCACTTACTCAGCATCACAGAGCATCCCGCCATGAGTGCAGGAAACAACGAGAAATGTTAGGATCCTAATATCAACAGGGCAGAGTCCCCACTGGCTTCTGCCGTGACCTACAGGATCCTTATTTACTGAGCCAGCAGTCTGCGCCTTCTTCTGTCCTCGGCTGTGCTTGTGTCCTGCTATCTTTTGTTTCCCTGAGGACATCCTTCATATCTCTTTTCTTCTCACTGAGTCCTCTTGGCCTAGCTCATCAACATCCATAATCTACACCGGGTTGACTCTCAAGTATACACACTAGCACAATTATCCATTATCTTTGTCTGAAGGCCACACAGCTATGTAAATGCAACACACTCAAAACTAAGCTCGACCTCTTTCCCGAGGACCTATTGCTCTCAGCTTTCCCTTGGCACCAATGGGCCCGCCATCTTTTTAATCCTACACTGCCTAGTCCTTTCTCATCTTTGATTAGCCATATCTGATCACTCACTCATCAAGCCATCTCATCTTAAATCAATCTCTATCTACAAAAAGAAAATTCTTTCCTTTCCTTTCCATTAGAGCCTTGGCAGACTCTCACTTACCTCTTCCCCATCTTCAGTATCTGTATCCAGATGATTTTGATGATTTCTTAAATCTTCTACATGCCTCCCGCCCTGGCTTCAAGTGTTTTCTAGAACACAATTGTCTGGTGAGGAATAACTAATACAGTTGTAATGCTGCAAGGCTCAACCTTTAATGCTCCTCCACATCAATTTTAGGAGATGGTTGAATGCTGGGGTCTGCACTTGGTATTTGTTGGTGTATTCATCTCGTTCACGTGACTGTAAAACACATGAGAACACCAGTCTGGCTTCACTGACGTCTCCGTTTCAGCTGACATACACTAGGTTTTTAAAACAGTCATTAAACAAATAATATTGCCCCACACCAGACTTCCCAGATAACTGAAATGTTCAGCTTAGAGGCATTCCTCACAAACATCCTGAGAGTATGGATCTTCACTGCTGTTGTTGTTGTTTTCAGTAGGCTGGGTATTGAGTAAGCTGCATTGGAAAGTTTCTTTTCCTTAAACACAATCTTCCTCTGCTGATTAGATCCGGCTATCTGAGGTCAAACAATAAGACCTCTCGAAAAGAGACAAGGAAAGGCAAGGAAGACAAACAGGTAGGACCTGGTTCACCTCTACCTTGTTCTGAAAGGGTGAGCTTACACTGACAACTGTGAACAGGTGGGAGGCTCAGTACTAAATGCCTCCATCTTAATCGGTGGGAAGAATAAGCCTTAGAAGAGATAAAGGGAAAAACTTGCCCATGGACCAGTAATAAAGGCACCTGGTCCCAAGTCTGGCAATCTGAGTTTGCTCCCCATGATCTACAGGATAGAAGCAGAGAGCCCACCCCTACAAGTTTTTCTCCTGCCTCTACACATGCGCTGTGGCTCATGCATTTGAGCACATGCATACACACACACAAACACACACACACACACACACACACACACACATAAAATTAAAATACAGATGTTTTAAAAAAAACAAACAACAAAAAACTTACCCAAGACAACCGAGTTCCAGCGACATCTTTACACTTTCCCATAATATATCACAATATATCTATTTATCTAATGAATTAACTTCACACCAACATACTTAGAACAGGTGGGTCTTAATGGCAAATTCTTCTTAGGAAAATTTAGAAAGCAATCGTTCAAACAATTTCATGCATTCTGTCCTTGACCAGGATCTGTGGTTGAGAAAGGCTGATTTAAGGGAGGTACAAGTAAAGTCTAAGAAGCTTGATGAAAGGGGGGCCCGTGTGAAGCCCCCCAGCTTCAGAAGGGCTGTTCTCACTGCATCAAAGTTCACGGTCTGGTTAATTTTCATGTGTCATGGTTTTTTGTTTGCAAATTCTTTTTAATAGCAGGTTTACTACATAAATATGAAGAAGTTAAGATCACCATCACCCATGGGGGGAAAAAAGGCACCCAACAACAATTGACCTTTAGTCTCTATACATCTCTCTCTCTCACACACACACACACACGAATTAAATCTACAAAAGTCTTTAGCCCTTGCATTATGGAAGAGAATGAAACATGTGTTATAGACATTCTCACACTCAAACAGGATCAGAATACCACCAGTTATGATAATAATAGCTATTCTCATTTTTTTTCTGGTGTAAGAGCAATGAAAACATCTTTTGAGGTAACTGTCTCAGATTAGAGAATAGTATTTCACTGGGGGGGAGAGAGAGAGAGAGAACAGTGAGACAGACAGACAAGAAGTCCAAGACTGAGTGATCCAGTGTGTTTTATCATCGCTAGCATCAACTTTTGAGTTAATCCAATGGGTTAAGACAAACCAGGGAAACCATGACACAGTCCTCCTCAGCACGAAGATCCAGATGGGCCTCTGCCTGCATGTTCAGAAAGTCCAAAGGGTCAAGAGGAGTTTCTGGCTAGAATTTGAATGTCCCATGCAAGGCTTTCTGCTCCCGGAACCGAGTCAGAGACTTCCAGACTCCAAGAGCTACTGTCTTGATCTTTTGCTAGAGGGTTCTGCAAGAGGAAGAAATTCCTCTTTGCCTCCTGCCTGAAATCACCTATGCCCCAAAATATGCGTGATTACCCCTTCATCATTATCTCAGTTTACCAAGCTGGGCTCCTAATCAGCCACTCCTCAGCATTGCATCGGTGATGCTGGCAAAATACCACAGCCCCGGTTAACCAAACTGAAAGGTCTTGTGCTAAAACACAGGCTTAATTCAGTTGTAGAATATTTTTCTTGGGCCCTTGGTGACAGTTGTATGCTCTGAGCCCTAACTCAAACTCATGGAAAAAGAAAAAAAACTATGTACTTCCTGTGAACAAAAGTATTTCTAATTGCTATAGAAAGCATATGTTAAGCTATATAAATGGATAGTTCAAAAAATAGAATTACAGTCTTTCTGATACATAAAAAATGGCCCGACCAGATCAGGAAATGTATCTGCTAATACACTGGACACTTTTATCGTATGGTTTGAGGGGTGTGTAGGGGTGTGTGTGTGTGTGTGAGAGAGAGAGAGACAGACAGACAGAGAGACAGAGACAGACAGAGAGAGAGAGACAGATAGACACAGAGAGAGACAGAGGCAGACAGACACAGAGAGAGACAGACAGACAGAGACAGAAAGTGACAGAGACAGAGAGAGAGACAGATAGACACAGAGAGAGAGAGAGACAGACAGAGAGACAGACCAACACACAGAGAGAGAAAGAGAGAGAGAGAGAGTTGGGAAGAAAGAACTACTCATATGTATTGTAAACACTTGAAAGATCATCTAGAACAACTTCCAAGTAGGCTTACCAGCAATGATCCAGCTTAAGTTAAATTCTGGAAACCCACCCTCCACCCCCACCCCACCCACACTATCTTACAAAATTTACAGTGGAATTATTTGTGAGGAATTTGGCTAATAGGTTCCTATATCCATCTTCCTGCAGGTAAAAGAACCATCCTGCCATGCCCTAATCTCTAGAGAATAATGCCTCTCTGTTCTCTTTTAAAAAGTCCTTCTACAAATATAAGCTCATTTGTGACTCACTAAGTGCGAAACAATTACACCCACAAACAGACCAGCAGAAAGCAAAAATAGACTGGTGCATACTTTTCAGTTTGTGGTCTCCTCTGGGTTGAAACACAAAGAGAGAGTTAACAAAATGAATGACAACATTACACCTGAAGAAGATGGGGAAGCCAGATAACCTACTCCAGTGTTTCTCTTTGACAGCCATTACAACACCAGTGCCTAGAAATATAACTCAACACTCTCGTGCTGCAGTCATTTGAATGATAACCGTTAGCTTCAGGGCCCTGGAGGAAACCAGCTTTGGCCCAGGACAGATGTGAATGGGAGGTGTGTGTGGAGTGGTGGGTCTCTGCAAGCTGACTGTGAGGTGAATGGTGAGCATAGCTTTGCTTTGAACATTCTCAGATCTCCAGAGAGCGGCTATTACCGCACATTGTGAAGAAGGCGGCTGTTAAATTTATTGCTACTTAAAACTTTGTAGATTGGAGATGCCGAAGAGGAAGAGCTTATCTGTTGAGCTATTCTGGATTCTGGAGTAATTTGCCATTTGTACTCGCTATGTATCGAGAAAGTGGCAAATTCAAAGGCTGTCTTTTATTTCACTAATGGAATTAAAAATGCACATGGCTGGAGCAGTAATCAATGCCTCACTGTGATGGATTATGGTTTGGCTAAATAGTATGACCTTTAATTATCTTAGAAAAAAATGCAATTTCCCAATGTCTTTGCTGTTCCCTCTGTTATTTCCTATACAAATATAAGCTGTCATGTGCTATTTTTATTTAGTTTACAGAAGTTTAGGGCTCATGAAAGGTGCTAGATTAATAGCCCTAGAGTGAAACTGTTTATCCCTATAGTCATTTATTATTAAACCTTTTTAAAACACTTTGTTCTTTTTTTGAACTCGGTATAGTTGGTTCATTTTAAAGTGTTTTTAATAACATCCTTTTATACTGCATAAGAATATTTCTAATAACAACATTGAAACCAGACAGGTAAGGGATGGCATTGGGGTCATGAAGTATGACCCATCCTAAAGACACGTGCAGCTACTGAGCAGAGTGGCTAGTGAAGGCTTACTTAGAACACATTAGGAATATGAACCACAGTTCCACATACAATATCAATCTGCCTGTATCAAATGATCAGGAACAGACGGTACTGTTAGGCACAAGATGAAAATCAACAAGACACAGGAATAGCTCAGTGATGTCTCCTTGAGACTTGGAAAGAATAAAGCAAGTAATGATTTGTTTAAAGGTGGAATGCAACTTTACTGCTTGTTTTAGGAAAGATAACTAGACTTTGAAATACATCTAGGCTTGGGGATACTCAGCAGGGCAGGACAGGTTGGGCAGAGGTATTGCTTTTAATACTTAAACGGATGGGGTTGGAGTAGAGAGAGAGAGGAGAGAAATCAATCTGCTTAATCCAGATATACTTATCCTGTTTCTTTGTTTGTTTTTGTTTGTTTGTTTGTTTGTTGAGATAAGCTCTCAAGGAGCCCAAGATGGCCTGAACGCTCTATGAAGCCAAGGATGACCTTGAATTTCTAACAGTCTTGCTTGCCTTCATCTTCAGAGTGCTGGAGTCAGGTGTAAGTCCCCTCCGCCCCCCCCCCCCAATCCCTGGTTCATGTTGTGCTTGGACTCAAACCCCGGCCTTGAATATGCCAGACAAGCTTTACCAACTGAGCCACATTCCTGACTTTGAGGTTTCAAGAGAAAAGAATATATTTTACCTTAGAAATTTCTCTGGGCCAGGACACTGGCCTCAAATATCCCTTACTTCAAAAATATGTGGGGCTTTTCCTCTATAGTCAACAGATTCAATGTGAGAAGGGTAAACAATAAGAACTGTCTTTCTCTCCGGAGACTCTCATTCTTCCTCTGACTTGCATTGCTTCATAACTATAGGCTGTTTCTGCTTTTCATATGATATATCGTTTATCCATTTCAGTCACACTGTACTCTGAGTCAGTTTGTGCCTAGGAGACTATATGTTAGCATTTAAAATATTTGACTATAGTGCTGGTTCTAAAGAGTCCTACAGATTACTGTCTATCTTTTAATTTTGCTTATTTTGGATAAATTGTGGTAACTGGAATCCTATTCAAACCTTCAACCAATGCTTCTTGTGCATGGGAAGTTCCTCTCCTCTCCACTGGGGCATTCCATCATCAGTGGTTCCCATTTGGAGCATTACTTGAAGCAGAGTCAGGGATGTAGAACTCTGAGGACTGAACCTAAGGCCTCATCACGTTCAGTCACTGAGCAACACTTTCAGTCCTCATGTGGCAAGAAAGAACCTATAGAAAGTACTAGAGATGAGTTCTCCTTTCACCCTTTGATCCTAGGCCCTACACTCAGCATCCAGGACAGATAAGTACTTTCATCACTTACCTTAAGTAATAAGTGACCACACATGTACACACATGTACACACACAAACACATACATGCACAAACACACAGGTACATACACATAAATAAAGACAAACACACACATAAACACACAAAGACACACACAAAGACACAAACACAATCACACATACATACATACACAGACATGCACACAAATACACAGACACACAGACACATACAAACATACACAAACACACAAATTCACATACATACATATACAAACACACACAGGCACACAAACACACAGAGAGAAAGAGAGAGAGAGAAAGAGAGAGACGAACAGACATATTCATTTTCTCACATGTCTCAGCAGTGCTCACCCAAGTGCTGGAGAAGACAGGAAAATGAAAAGCACCACTAATTTGACAATAATTCTTTCCTATGCACCTTGGAGAGCTAGCTTCCCTAGGAGACCACCTAGGGAAAAGATGCTCTCCCTGATGGAGACATCTTCCCAAGTGACACCTTACATTTAAAAGTACAGATGTCCAAATAAAAATAATCCCCAAAAAACTGGTCCTTGATCTGTGACTGCTAAATAAATAAACATGCACATGTTTGTGGGGGGTATCATAGTGTGTCACATATGTGAAGGGACCAGAGGACAATCTCAGCTATCATCACCTCTCTGGAGGTAGTCACTGATTGGCCATGAGCTCACCAATAAGCTAGACTAGGTGGCCGCTGAGCCTTCTGTCTCCACCACCCCAATACTGGGATTATAAACATCAGCTGCCATGTTGGCATTGAATGTATGTTCTGGGGTTGAGTCTTGTGCTTTGTGGACTGAGTCATCCTCTTCACTGCTGAAATACGCTGTAGTGGTGGGCTCCACAATGGAGGAGTTCAAGTACCTATGTGCTCCTACACTGAGCTTGAGGAAGTGCTTGGGTAGCATTTTACCTGTATTTCTGTTACCCTGAGAGAACCCAAGGGCTTTAATCCCATCTTGCCTCTGGCCTCCAGGGTCATTTTATCACAATGACTCATATCACAATGTCCTCTGTATAAGCTCTTTAACCTCTTCAAGGAAAAATGGCCATAAGTCATCCTTTGGATGCAAACCTTCCTTGAGCCATGAATTTGTTGGTTCTCCAACAAAGAGCAGAAGACAGTCCCACCAATACTTCTGTAAGTGTCCTCCAACAGAACCAATGAGTGATGGGAAATTATGCAAAATCCAACACAAAAATGGGTTTTCCCCTTTGAGAAACTCAGTACAAAACAACAGACACGTGTGTCTTGATATAAAAGCTCCTCTGGGTGTCAAATACAATTCCTTACTAATTTTCCACATGTGAAATATTGTTTTCTTCATACCTGGGCAAATGCCAGCCAATGAAGATCCTCACTCCCCTCTGAAAGTTAACATTCACTTTGCTAGAGGAGAATCACCCCTGTAGGTCTAAGAGGAACATAGCAGAAAACACAAAAGACCCTAAAGATAGAGTCTGGCAAACTCTGAGAGTCTGCTGGGATAAGGACAAGATGGAACTATTTCAGAATTGATTCATTAAAAGAGCAGATTCTACATGCAAAGATGGCTCTCCAGTGAAGGGCTTGTTCTGTAAGCATGAGAACCTAAGTTTCAACCCCAGTATTCACCAAAAAATCCAGGTAGAGCAGCACACCCTTGCAGTTGCAGGACTGGGGAGAAGACAGGAGACACTCTGAGGTTTGCTGACCAGCCAGTCTACCAAAACTGGTGAGCCCCAGGTTCAGCAAAGAGACGCTGTCTCAAAATATGATGAAGAGCAGCTGAGAAAGCTATTCAATGACTTCTGACTTCCACAGTCATGTGCACTCACTCACACACATAAACACAATCTACAAACACACCCTACCCAAGGTGGATTGACAACCAATGAGTGAGTTTTTATCAGAAGTGTTGAATGGGGAAGTCAACAAGGAAGAAAGGAGGATGAAAGATACAGGAAGAATTTGAGAAGAAAGGAAATGGAAGATGACAGCGTAGGTAGTTATGTACGGTATTGAAAATGGCAAGGAGAGGACACTTGAAGGAGTTGATGAGGCAGAGAGAGGGGAGAGTCTGCTTGCTGCTTGTCAATAATTTAGTAGAAATTGGCCCTGGATTTTAAAATCTTATTTTCTTTCTTTAAAGGAATAACAAGTAATGAGTCCTTTAATTTCATCAACAAATCCTCTACAAATAACAAAATCCAGATCCATATATGACTTAACATACGTAAGATGCCTAATAAAAAAAGAAAGAAAATCAATCAGTTTCTATTAACCTCTCAAAATCCTCCCCTTTCAACAGGCGTACCAGGAACAAATGTGCCTGCTGCCTCCTGAGGCATAGCCCATGCTTCTTCTATGGCCATCTACTTAAATTAAATATTAGATACTTCAGGAGTGGCTTGCTCAGGGGGAGAGGCTCACCTGAGGCAGGCTCTGCTAATGCCATTTCTCAGTAAGCAGGTCAGGAAAGACCTTCAAGAAGACAACACATCACATCCCTTGCCAGAAGCTTCCTTCTCGTCCACCTATTTTTAGAAATGCAGCTGGGAAATCAGATAACTAAGTGGACTGCTGGGCTCTGAGGTAAGTAAAAAGTCAAAGCTCCTGAGCAGCTATTGGATGGAGACACCCCCACCCCACTCCCCGCAGTCCACAAAAGAAAGTTCTAGAAGCATGTCTAATGTAGAAAGGATGGCACGCCTTTATCAGTGACCAATGACTTTCTCTTTCCATAACCAAGAGAAGTAGTCTCAACCATGTTCTAAGTTCCAACCAGATAAAACAGAGTCAACAGTCCATCAGTCCTGTCTCTATGTTGAGTTTTAAGGGCCGAGGACTGGCCAATGAGAATGCTAGACAAGTCCTCTGCCACAGAGCTCCACTCAGCCCTACTCTCATGAAGTTATTCTAGGAGCCATCAAAAAGTATTAACATGTCTAAGAATTTTAGCAAAGGTAAAACAGCTCAGTGAGTGAAGGTGCTTGCGCCCAAGTCTGATGGCCAGTGTTTGATCCTGGTGGAAGGAAAGAATCAACTCCCAAAAGATGTCCTTTGACTTCCGCATATGTGTTATGACACATATATGTACTGAGGTATACACACACACACACACACACACACACACACAAATACACATGCATGTGCCAGAGAGAAAAAAATGATAAGATTAATAACAATAATAATATACAAAATAAATAAATACATAAATATAATGATTTGAAAAGAAGAGGAATTTACTGTCACAAACTATAGCTTTCCATGAAGAGTGTACACAATTTACAGGTCTCACATGGTTTTAGGCAGACATTGGTAGCCTCCCTCTTTCCTTCACTAAGTCATCTCTTCTTCACCCTCCCCAGCTTCCCTCATCACCGCCATTTTGTTCATCCATCATATGAAGAAGTAAATTATTTATTTCTACCATGTTCAGTAAAGCTTGAGTCAGTGGATGCCAATATTACTCCACAAGTAGGGTTTGGCTGTTTCCGGATGAAAGCTTCAAAGATGCTCATTATGAAAACATTCTATACTCAGTTCTCTCTTTTCTTGTCCATTCAACTTTGATCCATTGTTTGTTCCAGAGCTCAGAAGACTTAGTTGGATTTCTGGGATAAAGAAGGACCCTGATGTCAACAGAACTTTATCAAGAATAGGCTGCTTCTTTTCTCACTGGAAGAGAATTTCAAACCTCTGACAAAACATTTTTTGGGAACAGTTTGGAGAGATTAAATCATACTTACAAGAGCAATCATTTGTTTGATAAGCTCATGGTACCCAATAAGTGCCAGTCAGTCAATCTGCTAGGTAGTCCTAAGTTTCAGTGAACTCTCTTAATGAGAAGGTGGACTCAGTTAGCTCTCAGAACTACTAAGAGTCTCTCCTAGGAAAGCTCATTGAAATTTTTGTCATACTTACTTATTTGGAATTATGTATTGACTGTTTTTTCTAGTACATTTTATTATATGAGATTATGCATTGAAGTCCTCTCTGAAGAGTTAAAATCATTTTTAAAAAATTAGGACATTAGTTACTTAATTGTTCATTGGACATTTTTTAAAGCTACTATATACTAGCTAAGCAACCAACCATCAGACATGCGAAGTTGAATAAAAAAGTCATTGGGTGGGGTGTACGGGCATAGGTCTCAGAAATTCAAGGTCATCTTGAATAAATTTGAGGCCAGCCTAGGTACATGAAACACACACACACACACACACACACACACACACACACACACTACATAGAAAGAAAGAAAGAAGGAAAGAAAGAAAGAAAGAAAGAGACAGTGAGAAAGAGGTGTATGGGGAGAGAGAGAGAGAGAGAGAGAGAGAGAGACTAAGAAACTAAGTATCAAATTGTTTACCACAGCAATACAGTGGGTGCCTAGCATGCAGCATGTTCCCAATCAGCTGCCACTGCTCTCGCCATGTGTTACATAATTCTCACACAATGATTAGTAACTATTATTTTATTTCTCCTGTTTTGTGGATAAGAAAATTAAAGCTCAGAGGCATTAAATAACTTACCTAAGCCACTCTACTCAACAAGAACCATACTGGGTTTTTTAATCAAACTTTCTTTGTCTCTGAATTGATCCTTTTCCTTTCCTGTACTTTCCACCAGCCACCATCGTCTGAAGCCATCATCTTAATTGATTTGCTCTGCTGGGCACATTTATTAAGTTAGTTGCCAACATGCTATAAATTAAACAAAAGAATCCAAGGTAAACAGTAATCACAGAAGAGAATCACAAATCACCATAGGAAACAATTAAAATGCTGAGGAAATGAAATGAAAGCAATGTACTATATAAGATGATTATCAAGACGTGGACCATGGCTGGATTTTCACATTTGATACAGTTTCAGGACATGTGTAGCATCTCAATTAATATAAGAGAATCCCAGCCTTGGTGATGGAGAAGTGTTTGGGAACTGTTTGATGTTCAAGCATAAGCTATTTGGTAAGCTCATCAGATATGACCCCAAATTTGCAAGAGGGGCGAATGAAAACTTTGTCTTATATCCCCAGTTACTCTAGGTGCGTTTTCTGACCTGGGGTTGTATTTAGCCAGATGTGCATTGATGGAAACCTCATTCAGGGAGATGAGCAATGTCTCAGAAACCACCAGAGGACAGAGTTTTCTAAGTTCATGAGTTTCAAGAACCAGCTACTATCCCAAAGAAATACACCAGCTGAAATGAGACAGGCAACCCTGTAGTTCTGGCCTGAAAGAAACTAAATTGATACCATACACTTATTAAGAGATTTCAAAACAGGGACAGAGGAGATTATGAGTGTCAGATCCTATAAGTGGCCTCCTGCTTGCCTAAGACATTATCTGATATCGATTGTAACTTTTAAGTTCCCCTCATGAAGTAGAAGTTGGCAGAAATGATCCCCTTACTTTCTAGTCAATTTATCTGAAGAGCAGAGTCCAGGAAAGTATTTATTTGATTTAGAAGCTTACAAACGTAGAGTGCTTTTTCTATGAATTAATGGTAGCTTAGCCTTTAGAAATGGCACAAGGATAAACTTTTTAACTTAAATGCTTAGCATAATGTGTCAGGAAAATGTCTTCTGATGTTCACTGTTCAATCACGTTTTTAGCTGAAGAGTACTTAAGAAATGCACCTTTAAATTATTAAAGAATAATAACTCAAGAAATGTCTACTGCAATGGCTTATCCCAATACCTGAGCAACTAGCTAATTGGCTCTTTCTAGAATACGACCAAAGTTTTCAAATGGGGAATGCAGGCAGGTGAGACCTTCATTTTGTAGGTCATGAAATGATAGGGTCAAGGGTCAAAGAAAACTTTTGGCTGATTGCTGGATTAGAGAGCTTATCCACACATTGAGCATATGGCCTTGTGTCCCTTCCAATTGAACCCTAATGCCTCTCAGACTTGAAAAGATTCTCTCCTTATATAATAATAGTAAATCTGAGGCAAGAGTGGATTAGAAATCCTCCCTCATATTACTGTAGCAAACCAATTACATTGTTAATTGGCCTACATTATATTGTGAAGAATCGTTTAATTTTTTTTTTTTTTAATTCTACCTGGCTAATTATAAATGGTTGGTTCCAGAACACCTTAAGTACCTTCTCCCTCACACAAACTCATTATGGTCAAAAGAGTCTTGATGATTTCAAGGCTGTGGCTTGGCTTCCTTGCCCTTCCCGAGGTCTCTCAGATGAGTCACCATTTTCTCAAGTGTAACAGAATCTTGCTAGCTGCCACTGCCAAAGCAGCAGAGGCTGGAATGGCAGGAACTCCAGCCAACCACACATGGGGGCCCTCCTCGGATTCTCCTCCCCTGCCTCACACATCATTAAGCAAATTGTCAGCTCAGTTTTAATTGCAGTGCTTTTATTGCTGCTGGTGATGTAAGAGACACAGTGGGCACACCTTGTTTTTTTCCAAGCCGGGCTGTGTTTGTAGTGCTGGCCGTTGGGGCCAAAGCATTTTTCATCTTGCAGAAATGGAGCTAATTTATGTGGGAACCCAGACCCTCTCTGTGTTCTGTGTGCTGCATCAATTTGCAGAGTCTAATGAGCCCTTTTTAAATGATGAGAAACCCTCTTCGACTGCAATACCGAAGATCCTTTTAAAACTTGCCATGAGGGAACAAAGATGCTCAACCTGAAGGAACCAAGCTCACCTTGCCCTGGTTTATATTGCCTAACCTACGAGAATGAGACTGGGGAAATTCTTGTGCCTATGAGGCCCCACAAGCCAGTAGTTATGACCACCTTTGGAGATGAGAAGCCCCACTGACTAGTTTGATTCTGAAAAAGTCCGTTGTTTTCTTAGGAAATAAAGATTTGAAGTTTCCAGTGAAGGGATGGACAGTTAGAAAGAGCAAATGCTAAACTATATAACCAATAAAGCCATCTCAAGTTCTTTATGAACTTTCAATGCAGCAAGACGCACAGCTGGTCGTAGTCAATGTTACCGTAAATGCCTTCAAGGGAAGAAAGAATCAGCTGCTTCCAAGGAGGACCAAGGTCACCATCTCCCAGACCAACAAAAGCTAAAGGAATCAATTAGGGGCCTATAGAGGACTCTCTTGGTAGAATGTTTGCCTGGTGTGCTGGGGGACGTGGGTTGATCTCTAGAACCATAACTGGACATGACCAATAATGCTAGCACTCAGAATTAGAGACAGGAAGATCACTAGTTCAAGGTCATCTTCAGGTACATAGTGAGTTCAAGGCCAGTCAGACTGCATGTGTTCCTGTCTAAAATGAGAAAAAGAAAGGAGAGGGAGGAGAAAGAGGGCACTCTGACTAGATTGTAATGAGAAATAATGAGAACTGAAACTCTAGGTGCTGGACACTGATCATAAACCTGTGCTGACCTAAGAAATTCCTCCAAAGGTTTCCATTCAGGTAAATAAATATTGGTGTACTGAGCTCCAAGTTTAAAATAATATTTACAATTCAATGACACTCCACTGTTTAAAACCCTTCTTATGTTATTGATTCCCCTTTCAGGAAAGACTTCAAAACCTTGTTCAAAGCAAAAGCCATGTAGATTGTCCGAGAGCTAAATGACAAGGGCCCACAATCCTAGAGTTCAAAGTTAAAACTTCTCAGAGGAGAAAAAATGTGTGAATTAATTTAAAAAATAAGTAAGTAATTAAGTAAATACCTTTTCTTGTAAGTGACCAGAAGTGACCTGTGGAAATGATTAGTTATTCTCCTGACCCATAATACCCTCCAAAATCAGGCAAACACTTCCTGTTCATATTAAGAACACCCAGGAACCTGTTCTGGTCATCGAGAGCAGAACATCCATGTTTAAAAAGCCATAGTATCTGAAAGATGGCACTTTAAAAAAACCTTCTTTCTGACAGTATAAGAGAGTAGTTGGTGTTCTCCAGGCCAACTAGTGGAACTGGACAGAGTTGTTGGCCCCAAAAGAGTGTGGAATTTCAAAGAGCAATCTTAACCTAAGGACTTAGGCCTACATGCTCTAGCCATTGAACATCTCCTGGTGAACAAGACACTCAAGATGCACAATTGAATTCATAGAGCACAGCATCAGGTCAACCAATACACAACTCCCCTTCCCCGCCATATTGAAATGATCCTCACTGAAACGGGAATTGTTCCTAAGCCAGAAAAAGAGGTTGCCCAAGGGGAAAAAGATACCTCATATCAAAAGGTCAACCCTGATTACATACATACAAGAAACACTGTAAATGGATTGGACAGGTTGTAGTTATATGCTGATGAGTGTGTGTGTGTGTGTGTGTGTGTGTGTGTGTGTGTGTGTATAAAGCAATTGAAGAAAAGAGACCATGAAAGAGAGCAGAAAGGGGTGTTAAATGGGAAAGTTTGTCAGTATAAAGAGTAGGGGAAAATGAGATAATTATACTATAAACCCAACAAACAATATTAAAAAAAAAACATATGGCATAGTAATAAATTCAGTATGAAGTAAATAAGTGTGCTTTTTAAGTTTGGATTCAAGCTGGAGAAATGGATTGGTTGGTAAGATCTTTGGCTTATAAGCATGAGGACCAAGTTTCATACCCAGCACCCAACTAAAAAGACCAGTGCCGTGGAAGCAAAATGGGAAGATGCTTGGGGCTGGTTGGCCAGCCAGGAGAGTGGAATGAGTGAGCTTCCTATTCAGTGAGAGATGCTGGCATGTAAACAAAGCAGAAAGAAACTGAAGAAGACACCTGATGTTGACCTGTGGATCTAAGTGTACCCATCTGCCTGCACACAGGAACACGAGAGAGAGAGAGAGAGAGAGAGAGAGAGAGAGAGACAGAGAGACAGAGAGAGAAAGACAGAGAGAGAAAGACAGAGAGACAGAGAGAGAGACAGAGAGACAGAGAGAGTTTCAAGGCTGGATTTCTCCAGTAGGGAATCACACAGTGTCACACAGATCCTAAGAGTTCCATACCAAATACTGACTCTGGACCTGTGCCTATTTCTGGCACTAACTGTCCCAAACTACACAGCAGATATTACCACTTCTCTAAGTCATGGGTAGATGTGCCATGGGAGTTAAGGCCCGTCTTGTCTCAGAAAACACACACAAAAGACCCAAAACAAAACAAAACAGTCATTTTGAAGAAGGCAAAACTGGAAAAACCGCCATTGATGCAACAACACATACCTTCTAAACTAAACACAAAACACCAGGGCTGAAAGCATTTTAATCACTTTTTTTAAGTACATAAACCACTGGCTTGCCCCAGCATAACATAAGATGCTTAAACTTTAGTACATTTCCTAGAGAAACACACATACACACACCTCATTTCCGAATGGAATTTATCTGTCATCCCCATTTCTCTCCACCACCCCAACTTGATGTCAAAACCTCTCGAGAACTTCTCAGCTCTGAACATTTTAAGCAAAACAAAACAACAACAAAAAAAAACAAAATAGTAGCAGATTTTCCTCTACCATGATTTTTGGGCCGTTGCTTTCTCTGACTTCCTGAAAACGTTCTTCACCTCAACTGGATAGGAACAACTTTTTTCTTTATGTTTGAATGGTTGTGCTTATTGGAATCCCTTGACCAAGTCTGAAGAATAGAACTGATATTGGGAAGTGAAAAACAGAATTGCTGACAGAGATCTCACAGTGGATATACCTTGAGAGTTTGCCAGCCTGGGCCTGCCAAAGTTGAGGGGTAAACGTCAGATAAGGATCTGAGCTCTTGGGTGTTTAACTGAACCAAACCTCCCAACCTTTTTGAGGTTTGCCAATGACTAGTAATTATATTGTCATTTAACAAAAGTATCTGCATTAAACCTGAGATGTTAAGTTAATGGTTAAGTTCACATCCATTACACACACACACACACACACACACACACACACAGAGTGAGCATTGATAGAGCACACAGGGTCTCCATGATGTGTGGATGGGGACGGAAACTAATGTAGGTAGAGACTATAAATCAATGGCTAAATACTACCTGTCGGGCTGGGAAGTTATGCTAATGTGGGATGTTTTACTTCTTTCCAGTGCAGAGAGGTCAAAGGGAGGAGGCACGGATGTGTAACTTAATGGAAACACTAAGGAAAGCCCCCAAGCACAAGATCATCACTGCGCAAATCTTGAAGAAAGTGATTCTCTGTAAGTCGGGCTTTTAATCATCTCTGTCTAAGGTAAAGGCCAAACTTTTGGGTTTCCAGGGGAGGTAGCAGAAAACCTGAGGACTCACCCTGAGACTCTGTACTCAAGACTCTTTCTTCGAAGTGCTTTTCATTTTGACTAAAGCAAGAACAGGGTAAAGTGACTTGTCAATTCTCAAGTGACTTGTCAGTTCTCTCATGTAGGAAGTGAGTGTGTGAGTGTGTGGCAGGGTGAGGGGGTGGCCCATAGCTCCTTCTGATACAGCATGGCATTAAGTAAAACTTAATAAATAGACTTTATATATGTCTTGTGTATAGATCATTCTCTTCCCATAATATGTTATCAATTGGCTGTATGCTAACTGTCAAAATAACAACTATATGTAGAATCATTTTTTTAGTATTTTTCTGTGTGTACTTTATAGTATATACATGTGTCATGTCTGTGTATATATATGCATGTGCCTGTGTGCATCTGTGTGGATGTTTGTATGTGTATGTGTGTTCCTACGTGTGTGTGCCTGTGTGCATCTGTGTGTGTGCATGTCTGTGTGTTTGTGTGTGTATGTGTGTTTGTGTATGTCTGTGTGCCTGTGTGCATCTATGTGTTTGCATATGTGTGTATGTGTGTGCTTGAGTGTATCTGCATGTGCGTGCATGTGTGCATGTTTGTGTGTGTGTTCATATGTGCATGAGCACTCGCATGTGCGCTTGCACACACACACACACACACACATGTACACTCAACTGTGGTTGCCTTCAGAGACTAAAGATCACTCTTATCTTGCTCTTCACCTTATTTTTTTTTACAACAGGTTTTCTCACTGAAACAGGACCTTGCCATTTCTTGCAAGGCTGGCAAGGCAGTGAGCTCCCAAGATCTTCTATCTCTGTGCCCTCAGTGCTGGATTACTGTGAAGGCTACTGTACCCACCTTGTACATGGGTGCTGGTGATCCAAACTCAGGCTTGCAGAGAAAGCACTCTACCCACAAACCTGTACTCCAGTACCTAAATATAGAGCAAATTTAAAATTAACATAATTAAATTTCTGTGAAAAATGTATAAGAAAACTTGCAGTCCTTGTTTTAAAAGATACTGCTGAAAACTTAGTTTTTTTTATCAGAAATTGGAGCTATCTACCAAGAAAAAATCAGAAATATGTGGACTGATCCTTAATCCAAAAGGAAACAATGGCTCTCAGTATGACTACAGTAGAGCCTGACCCAGAAGATGACCTCTTAAATGTCATGGATCATAAAACAGTCAAACTAGGATCAGAATTCAAAACCAAATGGAAAAGGAAGTATTAAAAGTCAAGGAGAGGTCGGGAGAAACAGAGTTGTCATGTTCTCAGTCTGGATAAGACTGGTCCTGACACCAGCATCAGGTCTGCTTTAAGAGATGACAGAATTGAAGACCAGAAACTTACTTCCGCATGGTTTACTTAACACCCATCAATGGCACTCAAGTCCTGACCATCATCTCTAGTGTCCAAGACTAGAAGGGACAGGGCCACCTTCCTAACAGTTTTTGGAAGTTTAAACTTTACAAGTTGCTAAGTTTGTGTGCCAAAAACCTTAATGGTTTTAGTGATGCTGAGAACCCCCGCTGTATCTCCCTAAGGCCTACTTAGTCAAGTCCAAGTCAACCACAAACTGGAGCTTCTGCCTCCACTACACACCGATCCCCCCTTCTAGCCATGCCCTGAACATTGACTCTAGGCTGCATGAGTTCCAACAAGTCTGAGTCCGTGTCCTTGTACACATGGCTTGGGCTTTCCTTGGTACCTTTCTTCACAGCCCTACATGTACGTATTGCCATCTATGTGTTCTCCAAGGGCTTGCTCAGATATCCCCTCCTAGATGAACCCATTCCTGATTCATCTTAGCAGCTAAACACGGAGAATATATTTCCAGAACATAACCTACTGGTTTGTCCCAGCAGAGTGATGGATGCTTAAACACTAACTTCATATCTAATAACTTGCTTGCCTTCCTATGTGACAGATCTGCCATTGTCCTCTTTGATAGACCAGACTTTTTTTTTTGTATGTGTCCAGTTCTATTTCCTCTTTACACCCTTCTCCGTCACTTGACACTAAATGGCTGCCACCACACCTTCAGAAGGTCACTGAACTTTACTGCCCGTGTATTTATTTATTTTCTTTGAGAATGCCAATACAATTCAACGAAGGCACTTCAAGTTACTAAACGCAATGACCTTCACCTTCTTTGCACCAAGAGTGACACTTGGCTAATGATCTGCTTGGTTGGGTTTGCACAGTGCTTGCTTTAAAGACTGGGGGAGAATTGTGAGAGGGGGTAGACTGGCTTCCAGAACACCCATGTCCTCAGAAACCAATCCCCAGAGGCTCCAGCTTTGGCATTAGTAGCTTGACACCCCAGCACACTTGACAATAAAATCTATTGTGGTGCCAGTCGGCAGAGTGGAAGAAATTTGAAAATCTGTCTAGAAATTCAGGAAGCAATGGAATCAATGTAACCGAAGCTCAAAATGCTCCCAAGGGTATTTCATGTTGTCTTTTAAATAAGAACAATCTGGTGGACTCCAGCAAGGCCACGTAAAAGTGACTTTTGTGGCAAAAAATAAACATATCAGCTCAAATACATCTCTTTGCAAAAGTAGTTAGAAAAAAATCAATTTATAATTAAACTTAGTAAACTTGTCAGAAGTAGACATTTTTGCAAAGAGAAAACAGAAAATGATTTTTAAAAACTCTCTTCTGATTTCCCCCAAAAATCTAGCTAACCTTTTTTTGTTTCTTACTAAAGTCACTGCTTTCAGTGGGGTTTGTTGTCATGGCTTTCTGATAGGCCTTATTTGTAAAGCTGTGCATCCAGGTGGGTGGAGAAAGACCAGGAGTTCACGCTTATCTTTGAGGCTGGCCAAAGTTGCTCATAAATCAAAAACCTCCTAAAGCAAACCAAACAAACAAAAACAAGGATGAAAACAAACAAAGAAGCTAAAGCCCATGGTTACTACATGAGCCAGAAACTTCTAGAACAATGGCTCTCAACCTTCCTAACGCTGCAACCCTTTAATACAGTTCCTCATGTGCTGACCCCATATAATTTTTTAAAGAAATCTTTTGCTACTTCATAACGATAATTTTGCTACTGCTATGAATCATAATGTGAACATCTGATATGCTACCTCCAAGGGAGTCTTGACCCATAGATTTAAGACCACTGTTCTACACTGTCTTTAGCCTGATTCTTTAAAGTAGCATGCAGAATGCATAGATACAGGACTCAATGACTTTCTATTGATTGTTTTAAAAATCAGCCCCAATTAAGCATCTCCTATTTTTTGAAAGAAAATGAGGTTGTTCAAAAGCATAACTCAAAAGGAAATATGAGAAAGAAATTATTGACTGGAGTGTAATGACGTATGTACTTAGTCTGGGAAGGATGACTGACTTTCTCAGGAATATGTGGTACCAAGTGCTTACTGGATCTGAACAACAACTACAATAGCAATAAAAAAAACTATGGCCAAGAAAAACTGGATTTCTTAATAATGTAAATGGAGTTATTTTCTTATACTTGTAAAAACAAAATGTAGAAATGCTAGAAAATATTCCAGAAAGAATAACAAAGACAGCACAGACAGCACATAACCTTGAGGGTTAATGCCCTCAATGGCATTGCCAAGGCTGAATGTGTCTTTAGTCTGAAGAGATAATTAAGGATTAGGTGGGACTCCAGTGTTCTTCCATTCCACCAACATACCATGTCACTGACTAAGCTTAGGAGCATTTATCAAGAGCTGAGTGTTGTGTATACGGTTGTCATCCCAGGTTTGGGAAACTGAAAACGTGAGAACCATTAGTTCAAAGCCAGCGTATGCTATAGAGTAAGAGCAAAGCCTACCTCAAAAAAAAAATTAATTTAAATACAATTAAATGGACATGCAAATGGAGAACAATATGAATTCCCTCACTGGGGCAGGGGGGACAGTTAAAGGAATGAGCACAAAACTTCAGAGGGAAGAAACTAAGCATTGTAGAAGAATAGGACATGGAAGAATTATTAGAGTCTACAAGCTCTCCCTAGAAAAATTACTGAGACACTTGTGCCTGAGACCTTTGAAACAGTAATTCCTAGATTTATGATATTAAAAAACTGCTCCTCCTCTTAAAACTCATAGTTTAATTTCTGAGGAGATCGACTTAGGATAACCTGAACACATGAGTAACGTACAACGTTTGTTTGTTTGTTTGTTTGTTTTGTTATTTGCATTTCTGGTACTGCTAAGGGTCGAATTTAGGGTCTCATGCATGCTAGGCCAAGGCTCTACCACCGAGCCCCAGCTCTCGTTTGGTTCTAACAAACAGAAGGAGAATTAGAAATCTGAGCCTCTCTCCTGGATGTGGTTCTAACCATGTGTATGATTCAAGACCATGCTAAGCATTTACCATATCCGAGTCCATGCCTCTAAAATGTCTTCTCTTAAAGGGCTACAATGAAACAATCGGACCACATGCATTGTCTACGGGCTGTTGTTAGAATAACAGCTAGGCCGGACAAGAGCACAAATTAGATAGAAATTTCAAATGTTCTCACCCAAGGGAAGCACATTTTCTGTGCCCACATTACATGTAGGTTATTCTACAAGCACAAAGCCCATAATCCATGTTACACAATATATACTACTGTACATTCATTGTGACAGTCAACATTTTCTTCGTAAAACAGAAAGTCACCATCATGAACCAGAATATACTACAATGTAGTGGAATAGGAAGGGATGAAATCAATGCATTAACTAAATAAACAAAACAAAAAACAAAAACAAATAATGGCCACTCACAGACACAGAGTTACAATGTATCAAGTCAAGGAATTGACTAAATGATACACTTAGCACAGAGCTGAAAGATGGATTTTAAACAAATAAGGATCCCTGTTTGGTGAAGCATCTCTCCTCTATTGTTTGTTCATTCATCTGTTTTAGGTTTTTAAGCAGAATTTCATTTTGAACTGGGAACCCAGTCATTTTACCATTCACCCTGCCTAATGGGTGAAACCTGTCTTGTGTTTGTGTTTATAAACCAAACAATGGCCTTTCTCCACCAGAGTGGAGGATTTCACAATGCCACTCACAGCAACATCTGTCCATCAAAGTCTCTCAGTAAGAGAGCAGGGGGTGTTCTGAGCAGAATAGAAAATTCCAGGTTCCAGAGAACAGAAATCCTGCCTGGGATGGGAGCCACTGTCTCCAGATAATTAACTTGAACTGTAAAAATAAGACATCACTTGCCTAATACAGATCTGAAAAGCTATGCAGACTGGAGGTTTAGTTACAGGGTACCTGGGCAGAGGAAATTCCATTTAAAAATGTAAGATAATTTTAATTATGGCCTGGAGTTTGGAATGTAGGTGTTGTACAGTTATTAATCAACCAGTCCTGCCGTGGACAGCTTCCTTGTCTCCTGTCTGTCTGTCAGAAGCAGGAAATACCCCCATAGAAAGCCAGGCCTCTAGGTCAGAGTGGGATCTGTCTCTAACCTAACTGTGTTCTGTCCCATTTTCCAGGATTTTAGTATCTTCTTCCCCCTGCCTCAGGCACCCTGCCTGCCTACACACTCCCTTCATAAGGAAGAAATCTCCACTTAAAGTTGAGATTTGACCCTAGATTTGGTTTCCCCCAAGCATTTACGCTAAATCATCCTGTGGTGACGTGTCCACCACGCAGACAGCACTGTAAGATGGAGGAACCCCACCCCAATGACTGACAGGACTCGAGCTTCTGCCAAGGAACTACACTGAGCTAGAAAAAACCGTCTGATGGGAGTTCACAACTTCCTTCCAGGGGGAGAGCCCATACCCAGGCCTTGATGATAGGGGGACATCCCAGTTGCTTGTATTTCAGGCTCAAAACTTCTGAGGCTTGCTGAGGACTGTGTTCTCCCTCTATCTCTTCCTGTTTCCACTTTGTCCACTGAGAAGTTTCCAACACCCTCATCCACATCTCAGAGTCTCAGTGAATCATTTGACACTTGGCCTTTACCTATCTTATGACCTAAAATGTTTCATCTGTACTTAGTGTATATCACTATTACACCAGTATTTTAATTGTCCATTTAATTTATAAAAATTAAACCAACCCCTAATTTACAGTTGTCCACCACAATAGACCAAGTATTGGCAACATTCACAGTGAAGACAAGATAATAGATATTTTAATAACTGTAGGTCACACAATCTTTTGCCAATGACTCAACCCAGCTGTTATACTACATATGTAATATGTAATATATGAGAAAACAGATATCACTTTATCCCAACAAAACTTTATTTAGAAAAGTAGATGGAAGGGTAGATTTCCCCACTTTCCCATAATTGTTGGTAAACTCTGAATTCATGGTTAGGGGGCAATACTAGAGACATTGCTCAGTAGTTACAAATATACTCTGCTCTTGCAGAAGAGCTGAGTTCAGTTTCTAGCACATACGTAGAGCTGATCATGATCACTTAGACCCCCAGCTCCAGGAGATTCAATGCCCTCTTCATGGCAAGGGTGTATCTTTCCTCCTTGTAGAGAGTCCGATGCTTCTGACTACTTCTATTTCTGTACTACCTTCTACTAGAACCTCAACATTCTTTATTTCTCCATTTTACTATGGAACATAAGCAACAGTGTTGGCTTAGAAATAAAATGTGCGGCTTCTAACTTACAACAGCCAAGCATATGTGAACACATCAGTATGTCGGAACTGGGAGGTGTAAAGGCATTTCCAGCAAATCAGTGCCCTGTTAGTAATCCTTCCATATCACCAGAGGACCACAAATACAAAGTGAGCACATAGTTGTTTCTGGTGTAGAAGGAAAGCCACTCCATTTTAATGCAAACATTTTTAAGCATATGTTTCTTTTCACGTCTGCCTTTGTCCTAAGGGTAGGTAGAGTTTTCTGAAATATACCATCCATTCATTTATTTATTCTTTCATGGAAGATTAACCCATGAGTCAAAGACACACATACTATCTCTCAAAACATAATGTCTGTCTAGATAAATCCAGCAACCACATAAATGTGAAATCTTCACAGTGACTGGACAAGTTATTGCTAACTTGCATTTTAGGGGGTTCAAAAAGACTCAGCTAAGCCATACATGAAGTAATGGTTTTAAAGAATCAATTAAAAGAAGATTGAAGGGGGAAAAGTATCCCAGAAAAAGGACTGCATACTTGCAGCCTGATAAAAGTGAGAAGCTATTGTGTTTTCAGCAAGAGAGATGAGGGAGAAGGTTGCTCTGTGGAAAGATAGCTCTAGTTCTACTGTGGAAAACCTGACAGAGTTCTTGATGACCAATCAGGAGGTCAGCACAGTCATCCATGACAGAGAAGACAGGAGGTTGCAGAAATGGAAAGCAAGGGACAGATCCAGGAGATACACAGATTTAAGCAAAAGGCTTTGACAGCACAGGCCATATGAGACGAGTCAAAAAGAAATAAAAGAACAAGTAAGCTAGGAAAAAAAGCAGACTTGAGCAAAAAGCATCAGTAGATCTTTTCAGATACAGGTGATCAGAAAATTAAAAACCAATAACCGTTGGCTTTAACCACGCAGCGATATCTGTTAAGTTAAAAAACAAAAACAAAAAACAAAGCTGAGCCAAGGAAGCAATGAGATTTTCCTGGATAAATAAAAGAAAAAGAAATGGTAACAATAAAGACAAATAACTTTTTAAAGGAAATGCCATGGAGAGTAAAGAAACTCAAGTAAAAGATTTTGAAACATTAAAAGAAGCAACTATACTACAAAAATAGAAAGTGCCAAAAGAGGCTTTCAGATATGGAGATATTGGGTATATAACAAGATAAAAGAAGGGGCCATTGAGAATGTCACTTTCCCAAAAGGATGAGAAGGGTTTAAGTGTGAAATAAAGACAGAGATATTGAAGGGCTAGCTCCAAGGAACAGATAGAAGGAAGAAGCCATGGATGCAGGCCAAAAGAAGCAAACAACCACAAAGGCCACCACACATTCCATGTCTGGGACTCCTGAAAGTCGAAGGACTCGCCATCTGATAGCTTTTGCTTCAGTTATGGCCTAGGAGACGAGGTGTTCAGCTGGGATAGATGAAGTAAGAGGCATCAGAGTCATGGGAGGAAAGGACTCAGAGGTTTCAGCGCTAGAGAGCATTCGAAAGAGTCATCCTGGAAACCGAGGAAGCTAGCTAACCCAGAAATGCAAGGAGGTGGTAGAGCTATGATATCCCACTTGAGACCTGTGACATGAATTTAGAGCAACACCAAAATGCCTTATTATTTCAAATTTAAGACCAGGACATCTGAGTGCTAGATTCCTAGACCATGATCCTTTTTGACCAATCCATCTCTTCTATTAAAGAAGAGTGAAGGATATAACCTATGTTGAGTAATAACATAAATTAACAATCTCACACTTACAACTCCTTATGTGGCACTATATCTGTTTTATAAAGAGGGAACAGAAGATCAGGTTTGTGATCTGTGGTTTAAAATCAAAAGCAGACCCCACACTTGTTAGGTTATTTGCCATGTTCCTTCTCTCAGAGAACGGAATGTGAAGCCAATCCACCTGCCACTCGCAAAGAAATATCAAACCATCTGCTTCCAGAGGTTCTCAAAGCTTCCAAGCTTATGATGTACTAGCTGCCATGCTCAGCTTAAGACCAAAGGATTAAACAAGTCATCTCTTTTCTTGGTATCACCTATGCTTTTAACCAGAAGACTACATGAACTGAAGTCTACTCAACCACCACATTCCACATAGAACACAACCCCATTGAGTGAAGCTGAGCATTGGCTTTGACAGATAGCAAATGGTAGGTAGGATATTTCCATAAACCAGAACCTAAGAATGGCAACAATGTGTCACTGTCACAGCACCACCTTGCCCTTTCCCCTCCAAGTAAGGCAGAATGACAGGTATAAGGAAATCAGGTAAAATTATACTAAATCCAAAAACATCCATAATCTGTTCTAGATCTAACCTGGTCTCCATGTTGCTGGTGGCAATAGATGGGAGACTCCAGCTGGATGCTTCTCCTTCATGATGGTGAGAAGCTTTTAATTACAGAGAAAACTTTTGGTTGTGCACTAACGGTGATTCCTTCTCCAATACATTTCAGTATAGACACATCTAGATTTCAACATGATCAACAGTTATTTCATAGACTTATGAATAACTCGTTTCACTTGGTGATGTTAAAATGCTGTCTGTGATACTCAGAGTTAGAATGTGGTTCTCTCAAGAACTCCATCACTTTTACCCATTCACTAAGATTCTTCTCCTGTGAGCTTACCTTTGAGTTCCAGTTGCTGAAATACAATCTTGTGATGCTTGTCTCCTGGTTACTAGGTGAACACTGAAGGCCAGCCCTGACACTCAGCCTACAACATCCTAAGGGTTTTTTACATTTCCCAAGAACCTGGACATGGTCATTCTTGCCTAACACTCATAGTTCAGAGATTAAACAACAAGAGAGCTACAAAACTAGACTTATTTGTCCAAAACCACACAGCCAGCTAGGCAATGGGCATAGACTAGCAGCCCTCTTGTACTGCTGAGAAGACTTCTGTTCTAAACTGGGAGTGGCAAATGAACTTGAAAGGATCGTCTAGTAATTCAGGACTCTGAAAATGACTCTAAGGAAATTAAAGAGAATACTTAGAAATGGAAAGAAGCAATAGAAGTCAAATGTCTCTTCCTGACACAACAGCTTAAAAAGAAGCAAGATGTTAGTGTGCTGCTGCTGCTAAGGCTGCCACCGCTGCTGCTCCGGCTGGGAGAGCAAGAGCCTTATACTCAACCAGTTTACGGTCCATGTTCTTTGGAAGGAATTGGTCAGGGAAGGAAAGCAAAACACTTCCCCTTGTACTTTTACAAATGTGACTTCTACTTGCTTCTACTAACAAAAAGGGCGTGGGGGGAGTCTCCCTCTGAAGGTACGCTTTAAAAGCAGAGACACAGTACTTATACTATAGGACTATCGCTTTGAACCATTCACCCTCAAAACTGACTTTGGTGCAACATTAGCAAATGTCTTTTAAGAACCCGTTGATGACCTTTGAAAGATATTCAAAGTATCACTCATTTATAAAATGTGATTTCCGGGGTAGTCAGTGGGAAGTCATGCTCCAGCCCTTGCTGTGTGTAATCTTGTTTGCCACATTCAAATATGTCTTCAGGAAATAAACTCAAGAGGCTTCACTCTATGGAGCCCAAACTATGAAGTTGTTCATCCCCTTGAATTTGAACCTGGGAGCCCTTCTCCCAGGCCACTTCAAACCCTCCAAAGGTGAACAGGATTGCAGAGGGGACCAGTTACCACCTCAGAGTTCAATTCCTCAGCACACACCCACAACTGGGTTGTTCTTCTCGATCCCTTTTCATTCTATTACTAGATCTTCTAGTTCTTCATTCATTCATTTGGTTTTTGAAGACTCAATCTTATTTCCCATGAGGAATCAAAAGCAATCAAACCCATGGAAAGGAACAGAGAGAGAGGAGCCAGATGGGAAGAAGGAGTGAGCAGGAGTTGTTTATGGGGTACAGACTTTCAGTTAAGGCAAGACGAGAAGTTTCTAAATGTCTTCTTACAATACAGTACCTACAATGAGCAATCCTGTATGGCATATTTCATACAATGTGACGTTTTCCCAAAATGTTTTAAATAAAATTGTTACTATCATCATTAATAGTGTGTTTGTGTGGGGGTTGTGTGTGTGTGTGTCTGTGTGTGTGTCTGTGTGTGTGTCTGTGTATTGAGAAAGGGCCTCACTCTGTAGCCCAGGATGGCCAGGCATTTACTATGTAGCCCAAGCTAGCCTTGAATTCATAGCAATTCTCCTGCCTCAGTCTTCCAAGGGCTTTTATTGCTGTAGTGTACCACCACAAGTAGTCTTTACTTCTTTTATCTTTCCTTTAAAGATAAAATAATGAATTTTTGTACAAATGATAAGTATAGTATACAGAACACTGACACCCACTTAAAGGTACCTCTGGACCTTTGTGTTTTCAGAACTGAGCTCAGATTAGTTGAAGAATCCAGAACACAATCTGAGGTCCTATTTTTCTAATAGAGCTGTGCTTAGCCATGTTTATTTAATGTCAAAGGCCAGAGCTCTTACTGTTGTAAAGTGGAATCTCAAACAGGTATACTTTTCTGTAAAGAGGTCATAGGTGAAAACTTCTCCACAGGTGCACTGCAACCTGAAGTCGACACTGGGAAACACCTTGCAGAATAATTGAACTCAGATAGGCTAGTGCCTGCCTTGGGTCAGCCTCTCCATGGGACCTGCCCTTCCAAAGTGCTGGTGTGAGTATGTTAAGACTTTCAGTTGTCCCAGCCACCGAGACACCTAGTTTCTGAATAAAAGATTTTTCTCCATTTTGCTGTTTCTCACTCATGCCCCAACACAAAGAGTGTAGTGGACAAAGACTGTTTGGATTTCTCATCTATGTTTCTCTTCTGAAAACAAGAGTTACAGGACTGCTATATCAATGTCAAATTTTTTTTTTTATTTTTTGGCATAAGACCTCAAATAGTCTAAGCTAGCCTCACCATGTAGCCAAAGCTGGTCTTAAACTCTTGATCTTCCTTCCTCTACCACCTCAAATATTACTTTTATTAAAAAAATAACATATGGATATATACTTTTTCATGGAGACTTAATAAAACTGTTCTCAGTTTGGAGAACAAAAGAAAGTTCAAACGTTTTTGGGGTTTTTGGTTTTTGTTTTTTTTTTTTTTTCCGGAAGTTGCCCTAGTGGGGGAAATAACTGGGAGGAAATGTGAAGGAAGGGAAAGGTCATAACAGATCTGTGCACAAATTACCAAGATGTTTCCAGGAAGTTGACAGTGCTTTAAGAATCTCAAAATCAGAACCAAATCCATTATAGTCTATTGGATTTCTCTACAAGTTTGCTTCATGCATGAAAGCAGTCTCTTAACCTTGCATATGAGAGAGCAGTCCACTGTGTTTCCCAGTTCAAACTTTGAGCACCACCATCTCCGTAGGTAACAATCCACCTGCACCCAGGAAAGACTGATGCCCCACTCTTTAAGTTAACTGAGCTCTGCCACCAGGAGATGAACTTCCAGACATAGAGGCTTAGCCTGAGTCCCAAGTTGACTGGGTGACTTTGGGAGTGTCCCCCCTAACTTGTCTGAGCCTTCTCTGTATCCACATCTTCAAAGGAGAGATAAGGATGTCCAGTCCAAAGGTCAAGACTGAAACTCAGGGAAAGTGTATGAGAGTACTTTGTAAACTTCCAATAAAGATAACTGAGATCTAGAATCCATTGTATGCTAGGAGACACAGGCTGCAGAAAATAGGTCTCTAATAAAAAATAGCTATCACAAATATCTGGCTTACCCCAGCCTGAGTCTCTTTCAAGGCAAACTGTTATGGGCTGGAAAAATAGAAAGCTCAGCCAACTGTCAAAGGCTTTGCAAGCATGAGGACCTGAGTTTGATCCCCAGAACCCTCTTTTTTTTAAAGGCCAGATATGGAGACACACATTCTTGTAGTCCGTGAAGGAAGGAGAGACAGGCAGACTCCTGAGGCTCGCATGAGCCAGACAGCCTGACGACTTGTCAGCAAGTAGTCAACCTAATAAGGGCATGCCTCAAAATAAAAATGGTTGATTCCTAAGGACCAACTGCTGAGGCTGTTCTCTAACATCCACATATATGCACATGCACTACACATATGTATGCACACACACACACACACACACACACACACACACACAAAATTATCGAGATAGAGTATAAAGAATTTATAGCCAGCCCAAACCTTTAAACCCACCATGAAGAAAGATCATGAGTTTGCAGCCAGACTGAGCATAAAAAGAAAAGCCTAAGGAAGCCTGTGTTTAACCTTAGCTATAAGAATGAATAACTACGCAGTTGAGTCTAAATATAAATATAAACAATATTTCCTAAGAATATGATTTTCTGAGTTAGACTGTGGAAGTTGAATCTAGATTTTACTTGTTCCTTGCTGTGTCCCATGCTTCTCTGTAAAATCTGGATAATACAGAGAAGTTTCTGGAAAAAGTCTTTTACTTACTTTTGATTTAAAAAAAATATATATGAGGGACTGGAACGATGGCTCAGTGGTTAAGAGCACTGACTGCTCTTTCAGAGGTCCTAAGTTCAAATCCCAGCAACCACATGGTGGCTCACAACCATACATAATGAGATCTGATACCCCTTCTGGGGTGTCAGAAGACAGAGACACTGTATTGATATACAATCAATTAATCAATCAATAATAAATGAATAAATAATGAAAAATCAATGTCAGGGGAAAAGTTCTTATTTTGGCTCACAGGTCAAGGTTATAGTCCTACACTGAGAGGGAAGTCCCAGCAGCAGGCTCATGTGGCATCTTCAGTCAAGACTACAATGCAACAAGTGTTTATGCCCAGCTCCCTCCTTCTCTTGTATACAACCCAGGATCCGAGCCTGAGGAATGGTGACACCCACAATGGGCAGGTCTTCCTTCTTCAGCTAACAAAATCAAGATAATCCCCCACAGATGTGCCCAGAGGTTATTTTCCTGGTGATTCAAGATTTTATCAATTGAGATTGACTGTCAACATGGTAAGTATGTTAATACAAGAAAGATGATCATACCAGTGTGTAGCATATAGTTAGCTAAACAGAAGCAGTCTCTTTGCTATTCCAGAGCCTGAAAAGAAGAATGGTGGCACATAGCAAGTGCTCAATAAACATGGCAGGCAGAGAGGGAGAGAAAGAGGAAGTTTGCCTTGCAGTAGTAGAGATCCTGGCTCTCTCTTTTAAGAGCTCGTCAGCCCCTGGGTTTCTACAACATATATATATATATATAGTATATATGTATAATACATATACATATACATGCACACACATACATATACTTATATATACATATATATGCATATATAGACTAATAATGGTTAATGCCTGCTCAAGCCTAAAATATCCAACTCATTTCAACCACATTCAGAAATCTTCCAAAAAGTCAAATTCATATACCTGCAAACGATGCTGCCATCTGCTATGTCAAAACCCCAGATTCCTCCATCTCCTCTTCCTTCCTCCTCTTGAATATTCCAGATTGAAGAACAAAGCTTCATGCTGTCATAAAGTAACTGCTTCCAGTGAGTCTTGCAGGTCAAGGTGACAGCAGGACCATAGGGTAGAATGCTGTCATCTTCTGATTCAGATTCCATTTCAGAGAAGATCAGCGTTTGGCTGCTCATTTCCTTGCCTCCTCTTGACACAAAATACTCATTTTTGAATTCCCTGCATTTGAAAAGACCCAAGATGTTGACAGAAAGAAGTATCCTATGTCATCCTGTGCATACTGCAAACCAATGGGATTTATTAAGAGTCCTTTCAGGAACATAGATAAAATCTTAGGGTGGGTAAAAACGGAGAGGCAGTTTTCAAAACTAAAAGATCCCAGTTTGGGTGGATAGAGGGGAAGTGGAAAGTGCAGAGCCAAGCTTGAAAGATACACACCAAAGGTACATTCTTCACTGCAGTTATTTGGGGAGGGATTATGGGCTATAGAATAAAACTAAACGCTTTTAGAAATTGCTACTTAAAGAAACCTCCACATAGCCAGACATGATGGAGCATGCCTCCAGCACTCTGCACTGGGGAAGGGGACAGGAGTTCAAGGCCAGCATTAGCTACACAGTTTGAAGTC
>JADRCH010000232.1:851376-865862 GCA_019843965.1 Rhynchomys soricoides | reverse complement strand
CTGCTGCTGCTGCTGCTGCTGCTGCTGCTGCTGCTGCTGCTGCTGCTTCTGTTTTCTCCCAGCCACAATCCTCCAGGCCCCCTCCTAAAGATGGCAAATTAGGAAACATACATAAGTAGTGTAGATTCAGTTTCCTCACCTACTCATCTCTCCTTCGTTTGGGACCTCATCTAGCCCTTTCTGATCCTCATTTGTCAAGACTGGCTCCAGTAGACAAAGAGCTTGCGACCACCAAGACAGATGCATGTTCTTTGTATGTTGCTTCTGAAAAGGGGCTTGAGAAAGAGTGAAATATGGAGAACACAGGAGGAGCCAGAGAAGGTAGCCATGATGAATCAAACATTAGGTAAATTTCCAATAGGGTTTCAATAGCAATTAAGTTACAATTATAAAAAAGAAGGTGTTTGTGGCCAGGGCTGGACTCAGGCCACTGGGACCCACATATGAAAAGAGAGAATACAATCCCATAAATTTTCTTCTCATCTCTACATGCACACATTCCTTATAGCAGGTGCATGTGTTTATGTATGTATGTATATGTATATGAATTTTGAAACAAGTAGACAGGCTGTGTTCTTGGCTGTGATTAGGAGAGAGGTGGACCGCTTGCTCCAGGATCCATTACTTTTATTCCTTGGCGGTTTGTTTTATAGCTGCCCACATTTAGACATGACCCAAGTGCCCCTTGGAGCCACGTTCCCCACTTTTCAGCAGTTAGAACCAGTTCACAGCATGTGCTGCTTCTGTGTGCCTGAAACAGCCATGATTAATTAACTGTTCTTCCACTTGCTTAGGACTCCCCACCTGTCTCTGACTGGCCTTCTGACTATCCTGCCTTCTTTATGTCTCCAGAGAGGTATACACGTTCTCAAAGTTGTCTTCACCAAACAGACAATGGAGTTTTAACTAAACATGTTCTTGTCATTTATGAGCAGGGAGGTCAAACAGTAAGTGAGGGTCACGGAGTAGGTTATGGGGAAGAATACACTCATGGGGAAAACAGTCAAATAAACAAATATATTAATATATAAGTTTTTAAATTAGGAGAAGCTATTCCATCATAACCTTTTGTTTTAGTGTGTGTGTGTGTATGTGTGTGTGTGTGCATGTGCATGTGTGTTTATATGAACATGTTTGTGCATATAAACAAATATGGATGTGCATCCTGATTAGATTTTGGCCAGCTTGACACAAGCTAGAATCTTCCGAGAAGAAGGAACCTCAAATGAGAAAATGATCCCCCATCATCTCTGCCTGGGAGAAAGTCTATTGAATATTTTTCTGAATTCATGGTTGAGGTGGAAGAGTCCAGACAATGGTGAACATTTCCAACTCTCAGCAATTGGTCTTGAGTTGCATAAGAAAGCAAACTGAGAAAGCCATGGGGAGCAAGCCCAAGTAAGTTGTGTTCCTCCAAGGTCTCTACTTCAGTTCCTGCCTTTACACTCCTCACTTCCCTTCACGAGGGACTATAATGATAAGCTGAAAGAAACCCTTTCCTCACAAAGTTGCTTTTCATCATGGTGTTTATTATAGCAATCAATGTAACTATGATAGTGCACATGTACATGGAAAAGCCAGAGGTTGATATCAGGTGTCTTTCTTGATTATTCTCCTGGCGACAGACCTTGCGGTTAACATTTTGTCCAAGGAGCTTCAAGACTTCACCTGTCCTCACCTTCAGCTCTGGGATTGTAGATGTAAGCCATTGCCCTAATTTTTTTTTTTTTTTTTGTAAAATCTGGGTGTTGTAGAATCTGAACTCAGTGACTTGTACCTGCAGAGCAAACACTTTTCTGTCTGAACTGTTTCCCCAACTCTGGTTTGTTTGTTTGTTTGTTTGTTTGTTTGTGATAGTCTCATATAGTCCAAGGTGGCTGCAAAACCACTATATAGCTGGAGATAATGTTGAGTCTCTCCTCTTCCAGTCTTCACCTCCCAACTACTGGGATGACAACTATGCATCACTACACTTATAATTTCTATTTACAATTAAAAACAAAAAAGACCACTCTGTTCGTGGTGGTTTACAATGATCATATGCAAAGGTCAGTGTCATTGCAGGTAGGGGACAGCTCTATGCTTCCTTTCTTGATTACATCAAAAAAAGGTGTTATAACGTTATGAAAATGCTATACCTGACAATTATTATATGCCCTGTGGACATTCCTCTTTCCCATACACTACTGGAATTGACAGTAGTTCAAATATCAAGCAAGATAATGTTTGATAATACTGTGGCTGATAATGTATAATGTTCTTTGACTCGTTTTCTTTATTTTACATCAGTGTGAAGGCTCTTCCAAAATCAGTGATGCAAGATCAGGATGAGTCATCAAATGCAAAGAAGCCTTAGGGCTGTTTCTCAGGGTAAGGACCCTCCACATTCTCAAAGTAACTTGGCCTTACTGCTTTTTAGTTGGGAGTTGTGGAAGATGGAGAAGCACTAAGTTTCTTGGTTTCTTTCATTTTGGCTTGTTACCAGATTTATAAATGCTTTTTAATTGAATTAATCAAATGTAAGCTGAAAATATAATAGTTGAATGAAAAGGGATAGAAGATGAGGTATTTGAGGGACCACATAGAAAGGAGCTTATTTAAATGATAGATTCCAGACTCTTAACTCTTAAATGAGTACATCTTATAGAAACAGTACAGTGTCCCTTCTCAGCAGAGCTTGCCATGTGACAATATTTCTGGTGAGACATTAACAAAAATATGTTCACCCCAGATAAGGAATCAATGACAGACCAAAGTAAGAATAGCAAAAATTGTCAAACTTGATGAACCAATAAGTTTTATTGGTGTTACCAATAGGAATGTGGGTGAAGGGTAACTTACAGGAGCAGAAATGGTTCAAAGACAGCTGCATCACCAAAGCCCACCCCAGCATGTTGAGTTAATGAAAGTTGGTAATCTGGAGTGTACTGAAAAATGGATTGATATGTTGGAGACTGTCTCTTTCAGATAGAATTGTTAGTCTGAAGTTACACTTTTAGACAGTTTGGCTGTCTCTCTGTCTCTTCCAGGAAGCCCTGCTGATTTCTGTATCTTTCGGGAGTTTGGCTAGTCTGAATCTCTTCCTGACAGTTCATTTTGTGGTGGGAATGTTTGTCATAATCTTATGCCTATATACCTTTGGAGAGTGAAAGAACTATGAACTTTAGTCAGTTTCAGGGACTTCCTGAGTCCTTTGAGTTGTTTGCTTCCTGAGATTAAGGACTTTCCCTACACTATAAGCTATTTCAGCTTCTTTTGAACATTCTGTATTTTTAAACGCTTCCCTTCAAACTGCAATGTTTTATCTCAGAAGAAACTGTCACACAAAGTGGCTCAATGGTACTTTGACCAGAGAGAGTCAAGTTGTGTTTCTGAATCACCCAAGTTAGATTCAGAAGACTGAATTACCCATTATCTTCCATTCAAATTATCAAACTTAAGGTGGGAAAAAATGTTTTTTTAACAATTGTTGGGCTGGCAAGGATATGTGCTGCCAAGCCCAATGGCCTGAGTGGAAGAAGAGAACAACTCCTTCAAATTGTCCTCTGACTTCCACATGAGCTGTGGCAGAGGTCGCCCTCTCCTGATAGATAGATAGATAGATAGATAGATAGATAGATAGATAATTGATAGGTAGATAGATTATTGATAGATAGAGAGAGATGATAGGTAGATAGATGATAGATAGATTATTGATAGATGATAGATAGATATATGATAGATAGTAGATAGATAGACAGGTGATTGATAGATAGATTGATAGATAGTAGATAGATAGACAGACAGACAGGTGATTGATAGATAGATAGATAGATAATAGATAGATAGATAGATAGATAGATAGATAGATAGATAGATAGATAGACAAGCAGACATACATACAGGCAGAAAGATAGGGATATAGCAAGATTCTTTCCTAAGGATAGAATGATGAAAGATGCTAGGCAGATTAAAACCAAATTCTTTTAGTAGATGAAACAGCAGAGCCCATTGACTTTTCTGGGTCTCCCAACAAAGTAACAGTGTTTCTTTTAGTGCCCATAAATCAATATCTTACATGTAACACACATGCACAACACATCCTGATTGCTTATCTGTCAGCTGTTATCCCTACATCAGTATCTTAAGAATAGAAGGGACTCAAGACCTTGATGTAAGTGATCCTCCATGCAATATTTCATGCTTAGTAAATTCAGTGGCAAAGATTTCAGTAGGATGCAGTCTACATAAAGAACATCAGTTGTTCAGATGACTCATTACAAAACAGTGTACAAACTGTTGCTCTTGTGTCTGATACAGGGATGAATGAAATATTACACATTAACCAACTAAAGCCTGTATTCCTTGATTGGAGGTAAATGAGGAATAGTTTAAAGTAACTTGTGGCCACTCACATCCATAATCCCAGTATTCTGAAAGTTGGTGCAAGGATGCTTTGATTTTGAGGCCAGTCTAAGCTATATACGAGACTCTGTCTTAAAAGCACAGAAACAAACAAAACAGAAAGAGGGCAGAGCTTAAGAGATGCCTCAGTAGTAAAGCACTTGCTGTGCTGGCTTAAGGATATAAGTTTTGATCCCCAACATCCAAGTGACTGCAGAGCAATCATGCCAGTCCAGTGTTTTTAAAGCAAAAACAGGGTATCTACATAGCAAGCTGGCTGGCTAGAATCAGTGAACACTGGCTCCAGCAGATCCTCAACAAGGTAGAGAGTGACTGAGGATGATATCTGACATCAACTCCTGGCCTCTGCATGCAATCAACACATATACATCTGTGCAGGTGCCCACATACATGAAAGTACACACATGTACGTGTACACACATACACACACACATGCATATACACACGCACATTAAAAAATTTTAACTCATATTAGAAAGTGCTTCTCTTTTTCCCCCTTTTCTTTGAAGACATTCATATCAAAATCCCAACAGAATCTTGCAAATAGTCTCTGTGCATTTTCTATACATGTATGCATTATGTATTTTGCATATATATTTGATTCTCTATGTACATGTTTTACCTGGCATAGTATTTGGTTGATTACTCCTCAAAAAAGATGTTGCTTAGGGGCTAGGGAGATGGCTCTTTTGGTAAAGTCCCTGCTATGAAAGCATAAGCACCTAAATTTAGGTCTCTGTGACATACATTGAAAACCTGGCACAGTGGCATGTGCCTGCAACCCCAATGCCATGCAGTAGAAAGATGGGTGGATTTCTGAAGCACATTGGCCAGCCAGTCTAGCCAAGTCATCAAGGAAAAGTCATTCAAGAACAACTTCTGGCTTCCAAGTAATGTGTAAACACATGTATGCACACATGAATATGTATATATGCCCACAATAACAAGCACACATACCACACACACACAATACCCACCAAACATATATACACAAAATACATGCATACATATACACACACCCACACCCACACCACAAATTTTGTTACTAAAAAAACCCATAAATGGTAATAACCAATTCCTCTTTTCAAATGGCTGGTTTAATGGGCATTCAGAAAAACACTGGCATTCTTTATTATGCTGTGGAGTCAACTGTCCTCTGAAACAATGAAGCCTTGGGGAGATTATGCAGAACCGTGATAACAAGGGTGGAATAGGAAGATGGAAAATGACTATGAAGGTTCAAACCCATGTTCTTCCTCAAACACTCTGGATACACAGATAAGACTAGCTGTAAGGAGAGTTGGAGATGTTCACAACTGCTGAAAGATCTTCATAACTGTCTTGTTTCAGTTTGTCTTCAGGTCCAGAGAGAAGCCTTCGAAGGCAGCATTTCACTTTATTAGTGTCAAGTAGCCTCTTCTGCATGCGCACGTTTTAGATCGCATGGCTTCTACTCTCCTTTATCTTCCAGCTATGGCTTTATTTACTTTTATTGACAAAGGGCCAAAATGGAACTCTATCCCTACTGGAATCGGTGCCAGGAGTCCACACAGAACTTTCACAAACTCAAGAAATACTTTTTTCTATTTCACTTCTCAAACAGAGAGACAGTGCATTTCCACCATCCCTCCACCCATGGTCTCTTTTGTACCCCAGTGTGCTAAGCAACTTTCCCATGGAGATGTCTTTCTGCTGGAGTGTAAACCTTGGATACATCATAGCTAGACAGACTCAATGACAATACAGATGGTTTATGACTCCAGACTTTGAACAGGGTTTGCAAAAATTGCCTGTCACAGACTTATCACAAGAAACTGCTGGCCACCCCCAGCTAATATGCCACCAAAATAGGAATCTGTCTGTTTTTCTTTCTCTTGGGCATTTTGGGGTATTAGGCAACACAGCCTGTTTCCTTCCTTCCAGCCAGGAGGTATTGTACGAAAACAATGAACACCCAGCTCTCCATTCAAGTTTAAAATTTACCATTGTATGTCACTCTGTATATTTGTCTGCCTGGCACCATCAAAGTGAAAGATTTCATGTGTTTCTGATTCTGAATGCAGTGGAGAGAGGGAGAGGGAGGGGGAGGGGATGGAAGAAAGGGAGAGCAAGAAGGAAAAGGGAGGGGGAGAGAGAGAGAGAGAGAGAGAGAGAGAGAGAGAGAGAGAGAGAACTGGTTACCTGGTCAGAGAAAAACAGTGGGGAGGGACTATCATATCCACTTGGGAGGCTATTGAGGGGCATTATTTTGGCTTTGTGTATTTTAGCAGTTCTTCTTTACGTTGCCAAGCAAATCTCTCTCCATTCGCATGCTTAATTGTTCACTCAGGAAAATATTTTGACTCCTTCCTAACACTCTACTCGGCCTGTTGGCTCTGTGCTCTCAGCATTTCTCAAGCTCAGCCTGACCAACTAATGTATGACGTCCTTCCCCGCAGAAAGTCCATCAGGGGAAAATACATATACATATATTCATTGTAAGTTTTAGACACACAGAAAGGAGTTCAATAAATGGATTTAATGCTTACGCAAAATTTAAGAATCCATTAGGAAGTTCAGTCTTACTGTGTCAGTGAGATACATTTCAGACTGTAATCATACCCTTTCCAAATCCTACTTAAAGTAAACCATTTATTTTTTCTTCTTTTCCCACAAGTGCCTTAATGTAAAATTTGGATACCTTTCAGAAGAGACCTGTGAGGTAATGCATTGGAGAGACATAACAATATTTATAAAGTTTGGAAAAAAATCTTTCACTAGATGAATAGGGAAAATAATCTTCAACTTTGGCGGGAGAGGATAATAATATTGATATTGAATTTGGTTGTTTCTTATTATTTTAATAGCAGATGTGGGGAGTGAGGTCTTGTTATTATTCTTCAGCCTTTTTAAGACAAGAATGGTATTTTGAGAGTTCAAGACGAAGTATTGTAGGGCTAAGAAATAGTCACATTAATCTGTCCAATATTGCCTTTTACCTTGGTAATGCATGGTACATTTAATTAAACATATAAATATGTCTCATGTGCACTGTTTTACTTATAATTTCAACACTCATAAAATTGAAAAATATAAATTAATATAAATATATAAAAATATAAATTAATATGAATATAAAAAATGATTAGAAGTTCACACTTGCATGCCCTTCTTCCTTGTTTTAAAGTTCAAAACCGAAGCCCATGCTGTTCTCTTGTATCACAAATGGGCATCCATGTGAAAGGAGAGAGCAGGCCGGTTTGGCGTCTCTAATTCATTCGGTTCCTGGGCTGGTGTCACTAGAATTAGAAGCTGCAATGTGAACACCTGTCCATGGGCGGCTAGACTACAGATACCCAGCTCATTTCTCATGGACCATTGTCCAGCCATCATGTGGTAATCGCTTTTCATCCCCATCAGCTGAGCCTGGACTCCAGCCAGGGGGTTGTGGGTGGAGGGGTTCAGATCCCATTTCCATTCATCTGAGCCATCAAGTCTCTTTCTTGCTTGTTTTCAATTACATTGACATGGTGACTTTGGCACATAGTAGGTAAATAGCAGTGAATTCAAAAGGGAATGTCTGAAAGCCAATATCTGAAATAGACTCTTGAGGCTTCAGCAAAGACAATGAAATTGGCACAGAGATTCTGGTGTTCTGACCCAAAGTCATAAAATACAATTAATTAAGTTAATTACACTGAATTTGTGGAATATTTCATGAAAGCCAAATGTGGTTCATGAAAGTGTAGAAGGCAGCAGAAGAAATACTGGATTTCCCATGAAGTTGATCACTAGTAAATTAGCTAAATCATTAATTACATCAGGAAAGAAAGGGATTGAAAACATCGCTGATTTGCTTATATTCATACTTTTGAAAAACCAATTTAGAATGATTTATTTGATTCTTAGATGCATGAGTGTTTCACCTGCATGTGTGTATGTATATGCATGCCTGGTGCCCTGAGAGATCAGAAAAAAAAGGCAACAGATCCTCTAAAACTAAAGTTAGGAACTTCATTACAGGTGTTGTTATGAACCATCATATGGGTGTTGGGAACTGAATTTGCATCCTCTGTGAGAGCAACAAGTGTTCGTAACCACTGACCCGTATCTCCAGCCCTCTTATTTTTTAAAACCACCTACCAGAAATAAAAATACCACTTTGCTGATATAAAACATTCCAGAATTAATTTTTTTAATTAATTTTTTTGTCCACATTTTTTGGTCTACTCTCGGTATCTTAGCATACACTCTCTTAACATCTCATTTTTCCTATGCTACTCTCCTGAAAATTCCAACACTGAGGTTAGCACAGCTTTGCATAAGAAGCATATCATAGCCACTCATTAGTGACATGATCTATACATTAAATTAAATGTGGCTGTCACAGTGAATCCCCTCATTCCTGATATTCTCTTTTTCTACCTCAAAACCACAGCTTAACAAGCCTCCCTGACCCACCTTCCTTCATCCTCCGTTCTCTCTCCATCTTCTCCTCTTCTAGCCCCTAGCAAATTGAAAATACTAAAATTTAAAACACCAAACGTACAACCAGATTATTCTCTAGCTTTTCCTTACTGCATGCAGTGGGGAAAGAAAGCATTTCTTCTGAGATGCAAAGAATTGTTTTGTGTCTTTGTAAAGCCTTTTGAAGAAGTTAATTAAATATTCCAGCCAACATTTATTAAAAGTTTATGTACAAGTTTCCTAGGCACTAACCATACAAAGACATTTTACAGCTTCAATTGTGTTCTAAAGACATTTAAAGCCCAAGAAACAAAGGCAGATACTCTTTGATATCTACAGAAAGGGAGAGGAAAATAAATAAAGTGTCCTTGAATAGTGTGGGTCTGTAACAAGATTCTAAACAGAATGGAATAGAATCATAAAAAGACAACAGTCCTTTCTCAGAGACATGTTCAAAGTGTAGTTCAGCATAGAGACGCAGGATTGATCTTGAGGGCTGACCAGGAACCTCAGAGTTCAGGAGAAGAAAGAATGAAGACATAGATTATGAAGCAGCACAGCAGGGTCTTGGTGATAGTCTGGGGTTGCAAGAGACTGTGAAACAAGTGGGAGAAGTAGGGCTCTAAAGGGTCTGCTCCATCCAGAAGACTTCTCCAGTCATTACTGGAACATTATCATAGAAATTGAAGTTGTAGAATCCTACACGGGTGTCAATAGAGGTTGTGTTCGGATTGTAACAACAGTCCAGGAAACCAATGAAAGACTAAAACTATTCTGATGGGAGATTTTAGAGTTGCTCATTGATTAGGTGCAATTAGACAAAAGCCATGTGCATGAAAATAAATTGTGGTTGCTTACATGAGTGTGTGCAACCACCACATGCTGTGGGCGGAGGCTAGAGATCACCATCCAGTGATCTTTCCCAACCTCCTGTGTGTTTGTGTTTGCATGTGTGTAAGAGAGAGAGCGTGTGTGTGTGTGTGTGTGTGTGTGTGTGTGTGTGTGTGTGTGTGTAGAGATCAGAGGTCAATGATGGGTGTCTTTCCCAATCATTTCTTCACCTTGTTTCTTGAGGCAGAGTTTCTCACTGAACATTGGGCTCACCCATCACTTGGTTGACCAGCAAGCCCAGGATCTCTTGTCTCTGTATACTAGCCCTCAGATAACAGGCTCACACCATCTTGCCCAATTTTTTACAGGAGTGCTGGGGACCCAGCCTTGAGTCCTCATGTTTGCACCCATTACAGGAACATTTTCACTGTTTTACTAATATGGAGTGAGACAGAATTTTCGAGAGTCAGTGTTGCTTTGTGGAAAGTTCATAGAACATGGGAGTCAATACTGGATATGATTCTGGCTTCTGCAATGAATAGCCTAGATGACCTCCTTATCCTTCAAAATTCATATCTACCACATAGGAAAGCAAAGAAGCACATTTTACAAAATTATCTGACACCATATAGGAACTGGTTTTGTGTAACTCGGGCTACATATCTTTAAAAGGAGGGCAGGAACAGATTTTTCACAACTACAAGCCGGCACTGCTCCCTAGAATCCTAGGAAGTAATACAAGCAACTGTCAGGCCACATGAGCAAGCAGCGTTTAGAAGGAAGATGGCTATTTAGGGCTCACATACCTCCAAAGTCTATATGGCAAAGTACCACAAACAGTCTCTGAGCTCTCTGGTTATAACCACAAACCAGAGGAAGGTTCTCACATGGGCCCAGGTTAGAGATGACAACTGAGAACCACCCAGGGCTCTGCAGTCTCACCCGCATGAAAGACTTGCTGTCAGTGGAGTCAGCAACCACCATAAGCAATGTGCTCAGTAGAGCCACTCATAGAGAGCATAGCAAGTTTTAATCTGGCCAACTGTAGACTTTTGAATTACATTTCTAAAAATAAAGATTTTTTTTATTCCAGGTGAATGTTGTGCAGTCTCTAGGAATAGATACATTAGAATGATCGAGAAAACATGTCCCTTGCTAACCCCTATTCTCAGATTTAGAAGCACATAGCTTTCATGTTCTATATCAAATAAATAATCAACCAATTAAAAGGAAAATGTAAGCATTTGTGCTTGTGGGTATGTTTATAAAAGACCCTTTAAAGAGTCTGTATTAAACTATAGCTAATTTTCTGCCATATGATTAATCAGCAAACAAATATCTATTGAATTCACTGCAAAATGTAGTCATTGAGGAGAAAATGGTGGTCAAGTTATGATTAGAACTCACATGAAGTCCTTGATGTCAAATAGAAGAGAGGTATCCATAAAACAAAAGTTATTTAACTCAAGGGTGATATAATTTTTAAATAGGAAATAATGATGTTCATCCAAAAAAGTTAAGAAATATAGAAGAAGGCAGGACTAATGCAAAAAGGAACTAAGTGAAGGATGCACAAAGAGCCACTTCCTGTGCTATGAGCAGGTTAAGAGAGCTGGAGCTGTCACTCAGTTGGTAGTGTGTTTGTCTAGAATGTTCCAGAATTTAATCCCTGGCATCAAGCAAATTAGACATGGAGCCATAAGCCTGAAATCCCAGCACCAATGAGTTGGAAGCAAGAAAATTCAAGTTCAAGGTAATCTTCAGCTACATGAGATCCTGTCTCTGTGCAAAAGAGAAAACAATGATAAATTTTCATAACTTCTGGCTTCTAGTGTTGTGAAGAGACACCATGACCACAGCAACTCTGAATGCAGAAAACATTCAATCAGGGCTGGCTTACAGACTCAGAAATCTAGTCCATTATTGTCATGGTAGGAAGCATGGCAGCAGGCAGGCGGACGTGGTCCTAGAAAAGGAGCTGAGAGTTCTACAACTGGAAAGGAACAGGAAGAGAGAGTGACACAGGCCAGGCTCGAGCATCTGGAACTTTAAAGCTCATGTCCAGTGACACACTTGCTCCAACAAGGCCACACCACCTAATAATGTCACTCCTTAGGAGCCTTCGGGGGCCATTCTCATCAAGTCAACATAATAATAATATTATGACCCCACCCTCTTTTAGAGATCCAGTCACAGGAGAATTTTGCAAGTAAGGAAACAGAACCTTAAACTAACATCACAGAAAGAACTCGTTTTGACCAAAACAATAGTGGTTTTAAGTGTTGAGTGCTATGCTATTGCATTGTGGGAACTGTGTTAGCCTTCATAACAATTTTTAAGGAGAGTGCCCTCCCCAGTTGCTGTTCAAGCAAAACCATTTAGGTTTAGAGTGTAGAGCTAGAGGCAGTCAAAGCAGCATGGCCTCCAATCACTTAACTTTATAGACCTGAGCTAGCTATGTGAATAGTTAGAGCTTATTGAAGGTTTACTGTGAATGCCAGGAGTGGTAGTTCATAACTACAATCACGGAACCCAGGAGGTGGAATAATCAAGAGGTAAAGCCCACCCTGGGCTGAATATGGAGTCTGAAGTCAAACTGGCTACAGGAGACCCTGTCTTCAAAAGCAACAAGGACAATAAACAACAGTATTCCTTCATTAAACAAAGAGTGCTGAGCACATATAATACAGCAGGAATGTGCTAAGTATAGGAGACACAAAGACATGAGTTCAAGGCCAGGCTGGCTACCTTGCAGGATCCCACACAAACAAGAAGGACAGAAGGATGGTAATGGGGAGCTGAAAAATGAGAAAGCAGCATATTTTAAAAGTATATATGTGTGTATATGTGTATGTGTCTGTGTGTATGTATGTATGTAAGTGTGTGTGTGTGTGTGTGTGTGTGTGTGTGTGTAATCTTAAACTTGAACCAGCATGCCATGGGAGAAAATTCTTCAATCTTTCTTCCTTCCAAGCAGCACATATAGAATCTTATTACCACTGACCACATTGTGAAATGTAAAGCAAGTCTCAATGAGTTTCAATGCACATGATTTGTATTTACACAATGTATTCTCTGGCCATCGTAGAGGCAAGCTAGAAGTTAGTAAACCCAAGCCAGAAAGTCCTTGCATACTAATTAGAAATTCCATTATTAGAAATCAAGAACACATACTTAAAAATAACACAGTTGAGAAAGAAGCCAGGCTTAGAGGGATGCCTCAGCATTAAAATGCTTTCTCTATATGCAGAGACTAGAGTTCAATCCTCCCAAGACCACAGAAAAGACTGTGCATGGCAGCATGCACCCAGAATCTCAGCACTGGACAGCCAATGACAAGAGGATCCCAGGGGCTCACTGGCCAGACAGTCTGGCTGAATTAGTAAACTCGAGGTTCAGTGAAAGACCCTGTCTCAATGATAAGGTATAGAACAATTGAGGCAGATACCCAACATCAACCAATGGCCTCTACAAATAAGAAAAAAACCCCTCCATATTTATCTATACACATGCACACAGAGAGAGGGAGGAGGGAGGGAGAGAGAGACTGTGTGAGAGGGAGAGAGAGAGAAGAGGAAGACAGAGAGAAAGGAGGACACCACAATAGCAAAATCAGACAAGGGCAATGTAAACAAACAAAAAAAGATGCAGTTGCAAAAATTCTCAACAAAGTACTAGAAAGATAATTCAACAGCACATCAGAGTGATCATACATCATGATCAGCCGGTTATTATCTCTTGGACACAAGTATGCTCAACACAAATGAGTAAGTTTGACTCAACACATTATCAGAATGATAAAAACTACATAATCTCTCAATGGATGTAGAAAGCACATTTTACAAAGTCCAACATCCCTCCAGGATTCATCAAATTATGATATGGAGGAATTTATCTCACTATAATAAAAGATGCTCAGTTAATTATTGAGCATAATTAATATGCTCAATACATATGAGCAGCCTACTGCTAACATCACATTTGAACAGCAAAAAGTTGAAAGAATCTCTATCAACTAAGATCAGGAATAAGACAAGGATACTCACTCTCATGCTTCTGCCCCTTATAGTACTGGAAGATTTGACTAAAAAAATTAAGTGATAAAATGAAAGAAAAGAAATCCAAGGAAGCTAGAGAGATGGGTCAGTGAGTAAAATTTCTTGATGTGCAAGCAGGGGGACCTGAGTTCAAATCCCCAGAACTCTAACAAGAGCTGGTTGTGACGAGAGCAACTATAAACCAAATGCTTCTATAGGAAGACAGGAGACAGAGATCGGAGAATCCTCGATGCTGGATGCCCAGCTAGGCTAATATACACAATGGAAAATCAAAAAAAGATAACTAACAAGGCAAAGACTAACACTACAGGGTATTCTCTGACCTTCTGACATGAATGTGCTCCTATAAACAGGCAAACACACACACACACACATACACACACACACATTTAAATCAAAAGGAAAAAATGAAACTGATTCAGTTTGCAGATGCCATGATTTTACTTACAGAAAATTCTAAAAGACTCCACTAAAATCCTGTTGAAACTGATAAAGTCAGTGAAGTTGCAGAACACAAACTCCACCCAGTTACATTTCTATATTGACACTGACCTTTTAAAAATCAATGAAATAATCTCATCTACAAGTTTTCCAAAGCAATAAAGTCCCTAGCAACATATTTAAGGAGGGAGGCAAGATGTGTATATTCACTACAAACCATAAAACACTAAAGAAAGAAATTAGAGAGTATACAAATAGATGCAGAGATACCCAGGGTTCTTAGACTGATATCATACGTCACCCACA
>JADRCH010000232.1:839005-850682 GCA_019843965.1 Rhynchomys soricoides | reverse complement strand
GTATATAATACATAGCATATAGTATATAATACATAGCATATGGTATATAATACATAGCATATAGTCTAATATATAGCATATAGTACATAATATATAGTATATGGTATACAGTATATAATATATAATTAATATATAATATATAATGTATAATATATAATAAGACAATGACAAGGGAAGATTTAAATGAATGGATGAGTATAAAGTATTCAAGAATTGGGGGATTGGGTGTGGGAGACACATCATTTCTTCGCATGCTCATGAATCCATAGATTCTCGATGGTAGCAACTTAAAAAAACATCTCCACAGGAAGCTTTGTGGCCTTAGCCACAGGACATAGACGTTTATGTGGCAATGTTCATCCATCCTTGAGCTTGCCTTTCCTCTTTCCCTTCCCTTCATTCTTCCCTTTTCTCTTTGAGGCATTCCTAGAACTCTACACAGATAAAAGATAGTTGACTTGATATGGCTAAAACATCCCAACTAGAGTCCAACTTCAAATTGGTGGAATTCAAAAAGCAAATAGATGCCAAGGATCTGAGCCCTTGTTCTGGTATTTCTGGGTATCACTCTATGGAAACAGTCTCATACACAGGTAATGCTGCTGCAGAGGGGACAGTGGGACTGAGGGTTCTATGAAGCCACTGTCCTCCCAAGTGCAGCCTCCCTCCTGTACCTGGCCCAGAGCCTTCACTTTCTAGGAATAGAAAGGTCAAGGAGGTCTAGTTCAAATGTCATCATTAAATAGGCGATAGAGGGGTATGGTGCTGCCACCCCAATCCCACGACAAAGGGATTGGTACGAGAGAATCAGAGGCATGAGCAAGCTGAATAAGATCCAACCCACTACAGTTTTCTGCATAGCCCGTTTCTGCCACTCATGGTAAGAGGAAAGAGCTGGACTTGATTTCATGCATTTCCTTTTGTTTCTTTTGTGTGGATGAGCACACATGCATGGGAGTGTGCAGGTTTTCATATGCATATGTGTGCACCGATCTCCACGCATGTTCGTGCATATGTGAAAATCAGAGGTCAGCCTTAACTGCTGTACCCTGGGAACTGTCCACTTGGTTTACAAAGCAGAGTCTTTCACTGGGACCCAGAGCTCACCAAGTAGGTTGAGTTGACTGGTAAGCCTCAGGAATCCTCCTGTCTCTGCCTCCCCAGTGCTGAGATTACAAGCCACCGCACCTGGATTTGTGAACAGGTGCTGAGAAGAGAATTGAGGCCATCATGATGACATAGCAAGCACCTCACAGAGCCATCTCGACCCCAACAGTGGATTTTTACAGGGGCAGCATTAGCTGTCCCAGAACTCACAAGAAAAACCACTTTCGCTTTGGCCATTCAGATCACAAGTGCTGGGTATCAAAGTGATTCTAAGAAATTTGTGTCTGCTCATTTCAGGCTCTCTGTTGAATAATAACACTGTCAGTTCAGACCATAAAACAACGGAGTCATAAGAATTGTCCTGACCCTATCCTGTCTCCCATCCCGAACACTGGCACTTGTGAGCTAACCCAAATGAGCTGGTGAGAACTTGTGAGACAAAAAAAAAAAAAAAAAACCCAAGATGGGGAAGGCGGTAGTTAAAAAGAAATTTGGGTCAAGTTATCAAGGCAGTTTGGAGTTGGGGTGGGCATCTCCTTCTGCTGCTTATCAGTTCTTTTCCTTTGCATGATAAGCAATAGGACAGGTTATAGAGTCTGGGGCAAAGGAAAAGTCTAGGACTGAAAATTACCACTACAGGTGGGAGACACCTGCAACAAGTCTAAGTCATTTTATAGTGGAATTTTTACATTTCATACATATATATAATGAAGCATAATTGATCATGTCTACCCCCATGCATTCCTCCCTCCAACTCCTCCTGAACACCCTCAACCCTCTCTCTTTTAACCGTGGTTCAGTTAGAACCACCCATGTGTGCATGGAAAACCTGCCGGTGGCCACATCCTCAGTAAAGAGGATTCTTCTTCTCTGCCAATGTCTGCTGCCACTAGCTGCTCAGTAAGCAGTGGGGCCAGGAGATCATCTGGCCCGTCTATGCAGGGATTTCAGCAGGTCCTGTCACCAGAGCAGCTGTGAAACCGTGATCTCAGTAACCACATCTTGCCCAAAAGGCAATCACTGCAAACCACTCCTCCCATCTTCTGCCCTTCCCTCCTCCGATTCTTCAAGGTTCCTTGAGCCTGAATGGTACAGGGATCCATACAAATGTCCCATCTAGGCCTTAGTACTGAGTCTCCCATTTTCAGGACTTGGACCAGTTATGCAGCTCTCTATTGACTCTTGCAAAGGGGGAGGGGCTTCTGGCCAAGGTTGAAAGCAGCCCAGGTCTATCGCGCTAGGAGCAGAGCAGACCACAGGGAGTTTAAGCCTCAACATTACATTGAATCTACAAGTCTTTCATAGATCACCAAAGCATGCAGCTCCTAAGCCTTCTCCGAACCAGGCTTTCCCCCAGCTCCAGCAGCATTTAAAGGGTGTGTGGCTGACATCAGGCACTAGGCATAGAGCTCTTTGAAGAAGTCACATGACCAGTTTGAAAGCCTCCATAACAGTCACTCAGACATTTCCCTGCTGACATTAAAAAGATTCCCAAGTTAAGTAAACTGTCTGCTACATAATTACGGCTAAGAAAAAGAGACTTTTTCCTTCACTTACAATTATACACAAGAATTTGTCATTTCTGACTCTTGATTGTGCTCATAATACTAATGAAAAATGGCATTTCCCCCGAAAAGAATTTTACATAGCCACACCTACTGTGGCCAGTGAGAAAATAGTCAACAAGTTTTTACTTTAATTTAGTACATCCAGACACTAAAAAGTTGATGATTAACAATTTTAGCATTTTGAGTGATTAAATCACATAGCTATTTTTTAAGTTACATTTCAGGATGCAAGTGTGTGTGTGTGTGTGTGTGTGTGTGTGTGTGTGTTGGAGGTGGAGAATTGTTCCTGGAGACTAGAGGCTCATAGGAAAGTGCTGCACCAATGGAGCTCTATCTAAAGCCAGCCATGTTATGTGACTAATTACAGAGCTGTACAATTCAGTTGGGCAGTTTGTAGCACCAATAAAGGAAGAATGGGGTCTACAGTGCTTGAAACAATAACACAAACCAAACCAACCAAACAAAAATGTATGAGGCTTGAGTGGGTAGCAACCAAAGTTCACGTCTTTCATTAGTCTCTATTGCTTTATAGTTGACAGTACATGCCAAAAGAAAATACAGAAGTATGTCATCAATGTCATCATGGAAAGATGTGATTACTTGTGAAACTGACTTATTGGTGAGGCTCTCAAACAATTATTTCTTCCCTACCAAAATGCCTGACAACTCTAAGGGAGTTGACCAACAAGAGATAAGAAAATGGCCTACTTTCTTGTTCAAGAAATGTGGCTGGATCTCCATGCCATGTGCTCAGAGTTCAGTAGACATGTGATGCTGTGAACATTCCAAATTCCTGAAGGAAGGCACTAAGCACAGGTCCTACCCCAGAGAAAACAAAGCAGAATCCACACTTAAGGCAAGATGGAAGGCAGGTAGGATGGCTCTGTGGGTAAAGGTGCTTTGCTGACAGGTGAGCTGAGTTTGATCCTGGGACTCACCTGCTGAAAGGGGAGGACTGAATCTCAAAAGTTGTTCTCTGACCTCCAGAGGATTTAATTACTTTCAAATGTGTGTACAGACAGACAGACAGACAGACAGCACGTGCATGGGCACACACAGATAATTTTTAAAAACTTTTAAAGCAAGAAAGCCTTGGTTTTAAAGTGTTCTGGAAGTTTCCTAACCTGTGTGAAACTCCATTTTTCTTCCATCTGAGAAGATTAAGTGTTCTGTCAGTTCCTATCGGGGAGTAGAATCTCTACTTCCAAGAAGCCAGGTTATTTCAAGCCCGCTGCCTTTCGCTTGTCATTTGTCTAACCCTGAAGGCAAACTTTCCCAAAGGAATGTCTTATAAGAACCCGTATGCCCCTGCCATCCCCAATAGCTGCCTCATTATTTTACCTAAGCCCTTACTGCACTGAGCCCGGCAGAACCAAAAGGTTCCCTGATGTCCGGTGAACAGAAATGAACCCAGGAGAGAAACAAGATGCAATTCTTCTGCTGCCTAGACTCACTGGCTAAATGAACAACTCTTTCCTTTTGCTCATTTTACATAAAATATTCTCATTTACATAAAATATTTACATAAATGATTGTGTGCAAAGTAGAACCAAATTGGCTAACTACCCAAGGAGGACTTGAACCAGATTCTTTCAGGAGTGCTATTGTTCTCTCTTTCTCTCTCTTTCTCTCTCTCTCTCTCTCTCTCTCTCTCTCTCTCTCTCTCGCTCTCTTTCAAGTGCAGGGATGCATAGGTAGGCAGGTGCTCTACCACTGAGCTACATTGCTGGCCTTAATGTTGGCTTTTTCTTTTTAAAAAAGTCTCTTTCATTTCGACCTTTTTAGCATGTCTGTAAAACAGAAAAGAACTCTAACATGAAGCCTTTGATCTTTAAACTGAAAAAAAAAAAAAAAAAAGCAATACAATGAGCCTCCCCCCAAAAGCAATGGCTCTAGTTCAGGCGTTGGTGTGATTTTACTAAAATACCCAAGTTCCACTTTGTCTGCCACAGAGACTTGACTATAGTGACCAATTATAGTGACTAAACTCCACCATGACAAGGAGAATATCCATTCACTCACAGTAGTGGCCTCAATCTCTAACAATTCAGGGCCTGACACAGGAACTCAACTAAGGGTGGAACGTACAGGATCCACACTGAAGGGAAGAGTGGGTTTCCCGGTACTCAGCAGACAGCACAAGTAAGTCAACATTTTAAACAGAAATATCTGCTTTATTTCACTGACATCCAAAGCCCGAGTCCTTACTTGCTTGTCTTTAGAGACATCAGATCAGCTTCTCCACTGGAAAGAAAGTAATAGCTGATGTCTGAATTGTTTGAAATTATGAAAAAGGTATGAGAGTGAACCTTTAGCAGAAGCGTTGGCGTCAGTCCCCAGCACCACGTGTACCTGCCATGGTAGTCCGCATGTGTAACCCCACAACCTGGGAGGAGAGGCAAGATGATCAAGAGTTCAAGGTCATCCTCAGCTATGTAACAAGCTTAAGCTAAGTCTGTGATACCTAAGCTTTTGCTTAAAAAAAAAAAAGTATTCTTCAATCCTCCTATCCAGTTAAAATCCTTGATAATATGTGATTGACACTGTCTATTTGTGACTCACATCACTAGCTGAGGGTGGCCTTACAAGCATCTAAGACTCTCAATGCCATTTTACCAGAAAATGAGGCTGAATTTTTGCCTGGGATAGTCACAGGCAATGGTGTTCTACTACTCGGCAAACAAATCATAGTAAAACCCACATAAATCACGAGCACAGGGTGAAGCACCTTGGTATTCCCAGGCCACTTAACTAGGATTTGCTCCTGTGGTTCTTTCTGTACAAGACATCTAAGGGAGCAAGTGGCTTGCCGGAGCTGCTCTGCATGGATGACATCACCACTTGACTTTCCAAACACACCTTCTTGGCTCTCGCTCTTTTGGCTTCCATCCATGTAAACAAGGCCTGATTAATACTGCAGAAGGCCTGTGAATCACGTATTCCACTCCCACAGGGGAAGTCAGAATGTCACTTTTTCCTCATTTTGTACACAGAGCATTGGGGTATTGAATGTGGCATCCCTGGCAACGACATAGAAACTGCTTCAGTGCCTAGCTGCCAGCCTCATGACGCTTTATATGAGAGCAGCTGATGGCTTACCCACTGGAAGGCCTGTGTTACCACCTGAAGCTGCATTCATAGGACTAACCATTATGGCCAGATCACAAGCACATGGCAAGCCTGCCCTTTGATGTAGAGACAAGGAGAGAAAAAAGGGCATCCTTTCTATACCGCCCAGAGAGCAAATGGGATCCCACCCATTCAATCCCAGCTGCTGTACATTCACCAGAGCCTAGGTTGGGGGCGTTACACCCCCTGTTACTGCTACTTTGGCCAGCTGGCAACCACAATGAACACATATCTAATCAGTAAATCAAGGGAATCCAGGAAAACTAAAAGCAAAACTCTCCCCCCAGCACAAAGAAGGAAGCTATAGTCGTCAACCTTTATGACCGGGCCACTAAAATAGTTGAACACTGTAAACAGTCAGCAAGTGATTTGGAAGAATTTCACTTGGAGGAGATAGTGCCCTTGGTCATCAAAGCACCTGGGGCCATATAGAGCTTTATAGAAGAAGTATTTGCTCCACCAGTCCAGAATGGTTCACCTCAGGGTGAGGATTATGTGGTGGCCTCAGTTATTGGGCAAAGAACATTCCAGACTCATGAGTTGATTTATTTGTGCAGACCCTGAGAGTGGCAAGTATTAAAATAACATACTGGTCAAAATAATGGCTGTCAAGCACTTCATTTTCCTCCCTGAAGAAACCCTGGGAGAATGGACAAGCGAGCCTTTCTTTTCTGTCCTTCCTATGTGACCTCCACAGAAAGCAAAACAGGTGTGTCCCACTAGCTTCATGAATTTTTTTTTCCGGAAAACCATATTGTTTTCCATTTTGATAAGCCAGGATAGGAAGACTCTGAGGTCAATTAATCGAAAACTACTCAAGTCCCTCTGAAGGAGGAAGTGTATGCCCACAGTCACCTCCAAGGTTAATGTCTTTCTGATGAGGTCTGCTGCAACTTTCAACGTTCCACAGTCAAAGGTAAAGAGCAAGCTGTGAAAAGTTAGCAAATTGTTTGAATTCTTTCCATTGAGAGAGAAAGAGAGAGAGAGAGAGAGAGAGAGAGAGAGACTCAAAATTCTATTTGTCCACATTTCAGAATATGTGTGGCATATAAACACACAGACACACATGCACTCACATGCACACATGCATGCACGCTATGCAGGGTCTAATACACAGGCCATTTAGGGGAAGTATTTGATTGCTCTGGTCAGACATCAACTCAGAGTCCCAGACTCCTTGAGAATTCCACAACAGAGCCACCAGACTAACGAGATGTAAGTCCACACACAAAGCAAGAGAGACAATTCCAGTTACCACCATACCCAGGAAGAAGTAGAATGGCTACTTGGAGTCCCTGGTACTTGAGGGGCATCTACAGTCCCACCCTTTGGATTATTTGTGCTCCTTGGATCTTTCTTACAGAGCTCCTTGCTCCTCCTTGCCCTTGCGCCTTACAGGTGGAGCTTGTGAGATTCCCCAGTCTTGCCCAATACCACAGGGTATTATTATTACCTGCATTGCACAAGATTCACTTTCTTCTTCTCAGCATCACATGATTACAGGAATTCCTTGGGTGCAGCACAAACATTCTTCCCTAGCAAGTGCCACAGTTAGAGGCTCTTTGCCACCACCAACGTGTGGCGTGTCTTTATGATTTGACGTTTGGTGAGCAGAATTGCTATGCCTCAGGATCCACATAATAACTGTGTTGGGATTCGGTTAGGACACACGAACATTAACATCACTACCTGACTGCTTGTTGTTTAATTAAATATAGAGGCTATCAGTGACGCTGTCGCTGTGGTGCTAATACCATAGATTACATGACAAGGATGTTTCCGAAATGCTGGGTTTGATGGTGCACATCTAAAATCCCAGCCCCTGGAGATGGTAGACTGGAAGGTAGTAGGTTTGAGACTAGCCTGAGCTACATAAATAGACACTCTGCAAATTCCTTCCCCAAACTCAAGTGCCAGACCATTTCAGTTTCCTTCAACTGGTATTTCTTTTGGGAAACAAAATAATGACAAACAAGAGTACATGGGCTGGAGAGATGGGTCAACAGTTAACAACATGCATGTCAGGTGGCTCCATGGTTGGGAGATTCTGTGTCATCTTCAGATCTCTGTCAGCATTTGCACTCACGTCTACACACATGTATGTACACATAATTAAAAATAAAATCTAAGAAAAACCCCCAACACTTCCTGTGTGTCAATTGAATTGTTTTTGTCTTCTGCTCATTCAAAACGCCATTATATTACTTTGTGGTTGTTCATTTGTTGACACAGTTGGGGTTTTTTAGCGTATAAAACCTCTAAATAATTTGGTTAGAATCACAGAAAATAAAAGTCTGGATCTCCAAGCGTTTGGAGGATCATTTGTCCCATCTGTAAAATAGTTTGTGAGCTCTTTGTGATTCTACAGCAGTCACTGATTCTAAAGTCACATCGAGTATTGCATCAGTTCTATTTCATTAGACTATAAATGTATTATTAAAGAAATCATTTGGGTTTTTATATTGTGTATATGTACTCTATGTTATGTGTGATTGCAGCTACACAGGTGATCTGTTGTGTATTTTTGATAGTCATCCTTACCTTCCACCTTGTACTGCAGTTTGTACCTCCAAGCCCTCCATAGGAATGCTGGGATCACAAACCGGTGCAACCGCATCCAGCTTTTAAGTGGATTCCGAGAATCCAAACTCAAGTTGTCAGGTTTGTTCTGTAAGCAGTTTTACCCACGGATCCATCTCCCCCAACCCACTGGTAGTTTTAACAAGACACAAATTGATTTTTCTCTCACATATAAATGTGTTGGGATGTGAGCTGACCAAAACTAATATATGGCTTTCAATCCCCTATCTAACTACTCTGCCATGTCTTTAAAATGCTGTCAAATGCTCTAAAATGACTGCCAATCACCAGCCTTTAATTCTACATTCCAGCCCAAAAGAATGAGAAGGAGAAAGAGAAGCTAAGACTTCCTGCCAAGGGTCATCAGCTAGATCTTAGACACACATCCACACCAAGCTAGAAGGGAGGGTGGAACATAGACCTGTGTCTGGATGGCCACAGACATGGCCAAAATTGAGCATTCCGATTTGGAAATTCAGAGAAGATGGTTTAAAACCATCAAGTCCAATCTCTAACATTGACACTAAGTAGATGAAAAATTAATATCTAAGTCCTTTGTTTTCTTAAAATAGTGAAGGTATGTGTATTTTAATGGTGAGGTCAAGGGGCAAATAATGGCTAAAAATATAAACGTAGAAACAATGTGTGTCTACGTAAAACAATGTAAGCTAATAGTGTATAATGCAATGTTAGCTGGCTTATTCTTATTTATCTAATTATAGTTAATGTTCTAAATTCACATAAAATTCTTTATTTTGTTTTTGTTGTTTTCCATGTTATTGTTTTAAGACAGGGTCTCATATAACCCAGGCTGGCAGAGGAAGGAACCCAGGGCACAGAACTTGGGAAGGAAAAGACCAAGGGCAGAAGCAGCCAAACAAGGCTGAATAGAAAGCAAAAATCATGGGGCAAGGACAGAGGTGACACTAAATTGCTGGAGGGGCTGTTGCCAGAGACCTTGTTGAAATTGCTTTTGTTTTAGTTTCTTCCTTCCTTCCTTTCCTGATTTATTGGTTGATTGATTGGTTGGTTGATTGATTGATTGAGACAAGGTCTCACTGATACATAAGGTCTTCAGAATACATAACTATGTATGGGGGCTCACTACTGTAATCTTAAAGCTCAGGAGGTGGAGGCAGTAAGACGGAAGGAGATCTTAAGTCATGTCCTTGTGTTTTCACAGCAAGCAATTTATGAACTGAGCCATCTCTCCTGGCCATGTTTATTAATGTCATTTGCCCTAATTAGCATTCATTGTCAACTTCACACAGACTAAAATCGCACAAAATAAGACAGTCACAGTTGAATATTTGTGTTTATCAAGTTGGTCTGTGGGCAAGTCTATAAAGACTTGTTTTGATTATTAATTGATTTCGGAGAGCTCAGTCCACTGTGGGCAGTACCATTGCTACAAAAGGGTTATAGGCTGTATAAGAAAGCTGGCTAAGCATGAGCCTATGAGCAAACCAGAGTGCAAGCCAGGAAGCCATGTTACTCCCTGGATCCTACATCCAGATTCCTGCTCTGACAGCTCTCAATGATACACTCAAACAGGTAAGCTGAAATAAACTCTTTCCTCCTCAAAGTTGATTTGGCTGGAGTGTTTTATCCCGACAACTGAAACAAATGATAATATCCATTGAGACTATCTTTATCAATACCATTATAATTATAGAAAGATCCAGAAGAAAACATCTGAAACTCCAGTGTGCTCAAATGAAATCTGTAGACTTGCAAGAGGCATAAGAGCATTTCCTTGGCAGCCGAATTGACTTGTACTTTGATAAGTAATTCTCCTCCTAAATGACAGCAGTGGAGCTGCAGAAAGGAGGCCCCTTCCTTCATCAGAAAAAAAAATGAATCTGATCTTAAAATCTTTCTGAGGCAGAAGTCTCAAAGTTTTCGCAATTTCGACAGTAGAGGAAGAGGTTAATACAGTCTTCTGTTCTGTTTTCATTTACACTGAACCCCTAGACCGTTGATGCTCCAGTTTTTACCTATAACTTCAAGGAAATTATTATCCTCCTCTCTCAGTTGGGATAAGATCATTCTGTCTCTGTATCCGGCACACCAAGCTCATCAACACTTCCTCCCCATCCACCTTATCTGCAAACATCACCACAAGCCCCTTTCGAATAGAACATCACTTATTGCTTCCACACCTGCTCCGTGGAATGGCTCGTGTGTGTGTGTGTGTGTGTGTGTGTGTGTGTGTGTGTGTGTGACTATTTTATCACCACAGCCATACATCAAAAGTTCCAGGTTGATTCTATGAAGCAGCTAGATGTAAGGTAGTCTGCTGGCCAGACTTTCAGCACCTTAAGCAGCATGTGGCTTATTATCTCAGAAATTTGAATTGTGTAATTACATATTCAAGCATATACCAAGCTTCTATGGGTATGTTTGCTACCAGGTCTCCATGTCATCTCTGTGCCACGTCCTCACCCATCCTGAACTCCCACAGAACTTGATGTGTTTCTACTTGTGAACCTTTGAAGAAAACTGATTTGGACAAGAAACCTTGAGAGGGTAGCATGCTGACAATAGAACTGTTGGAGCCTTGAGTTCCAGAGTGTGTGGATGTGTGTGTATCCATGTGCATGCACGGGCATGAGCATTCACGCTCCCTGAGACATTTGTAGTGACCAGAGACTCAGAAAAGTAAAGAGAAAGAATAGTACCATGCCAGTCTGATCTGAAAACTAAGAAGTCCACAAACCACCACTATCAATCACTTAAGACATCCTTGTTTTTCATGCCATCACTAAGGATACCCTTCCCTTTTGTTCACCTGTCTTGTCTTTATTGAGTGACTACCTTCTAACATGTTCTCTGCTTTCAAGGTGCTTATAGCTTGCTAAGGGAGAGAACTATTGATGCAATCCCTACACAGATATGTATAACACCACCAATGTGTATGACTCAAGCATAATGGTGACAAGACATAGCAGAGAAGAGTATAGCCATGAAAACCCACGCAGAACATTTCAGCAAAGGAAGGTGGGTGGTGGTTCCCTGGGGATGTGGTGGCCATCTGGAGGATGAGTTAGAATTCAGTGAGGGAGAAAAAGGAATGGTTTCAGGCTTAGAGGAGACCACATCAAAGATCCCAGTCTGGGGCATGGTGTGAGATAAAGCATAGAGAAAAGAGGGACCATGATAGGAAATGAACCTGGAGAGGTAAACGCAGGCTCCCCAGGGTGGAAGAGAAAGTTGTAAAACCCAGAAAAGCAAGATGAGCAGAAGAGAAGAAGAAGAAGAAGAAGAAGAAGAAGAAGAAGAAGAAGAAGAAG